>CM076578.1:1889787853-1890066599 GCA_034641835.2 Pinus albicaulis | reverse complement strand
CCTGTTGCCTCAAAGCATTCAAACAGAGGCCAAATTATGATCAAAAAATCAAATATTTGCCTCAATGCAACTGAATAATTAATTCTTCCAAATGAACTAATGCAAAAAATATCAGCAGAGTTATTACATCCTAAAACAGAGCCTTAAAAGTCAACAAAAGCTCCCACCGAGCTTAATTTTTAATTTAAATCAATTAATACACACAGAAATTTGTAAACTTCTCCATTGAGCCCCTCAAAAGTCGAGAAGTCATTAATCTATATTAATTGAACCCAGGAGATCTTTATCAGCTCCCACCTCCTCATTCTTTCTATAAATACTCCTATAGAAGATAAGAAAATGTTGGTTGCAAAGATTTGAAATATACCTGAGCTTGAAACTTCTGATTGTAATTAGTTTTTAAAGGCTCTTGAAGCTCTGCTTGTAATAGGATAGTTAGGCTGAGAAGTGAAGATGATTTCTAACCTGAAACACTGGACTTAAAGTTGTAACTGGTTTGAAGCATCAATGCAAGCTGATTTATGGGATCCTGGTCTATGTCGACAGTGATGTTTTTCTTATTGTAAATCATTATTTTATTTCTGTTATCACTTTTTTCATTTTCTCTTATAAAGAACAACAAGCATAGAGTTAGGATTTACTGTATACCAGTACCCTTCTCTGACTGATAATCTTTATCTATATGTTTTCTTCCAAATTATGTTATCTAGGAATGATTTAATTCAGTTTAAGCAATAGGAATGCTGGCGTTTCCTCATCCTCCTATCTTAGCTAAATGTTATTCTTGAATGTTATTTTCAGCTCATGTTAAGTAGAGATGAACTAAGGAAGATATGGTGAGCCCTGGTCCTAGTTTTATCCCCAAAGACTGTATGAAAGTTTCCCTTGGAATGTGTTGAAAGCTGGCTAGTTTCAAAGTACTTACCAGATCTTAGACCATTCTTTTTTATCTTTGTGTTTGTCTTGAAAGTTTACCATGTAAAGAAGAGCTAGGAGAGGTTTTGTGGTGAGTCCGGCCCGCTAGTTTCTTCTCCAACTGTTGCCTTTAAGTTTCTTTTTGCGGTTTAAATGTTTTCTATTGAAAGTGTATCAAAGGCTGGCTAGTTTCGAAGTCCTTACCAGATCCTGGATTAATTTTATGTTATTCTTAAGTGTATGTCAAAAGCTGGCTAGTTTCAAAGTACTTACCAGATCTTGGGCTGCTCTTTGTTCTTCATTTGTTTATTTCCCCTTCTTGTTGTATCATTTAATTCCATAAATCAACTTTAAAGAGATCCTTAGACATAGATGACTTTCGCCATGGACCACTCTTGAACCTGCTGTTTCAATTAAAACCCTATTATGAATCCATAGCCCAATGGACTAAAACCTGCACTTATCCATCTTTTTGGCCAAAGCTTGTTCTATTTTATTGCAACTTCTCACCTTTGGAACTCTTTCCATTTAGAACTTTCCACTCAAGCCATAATCATGCTCAACCATCCAAAACAAAACAAAACCCTTGAAATTCATAACTAGCCTAATAGCATTACCCAAAACCTTAAAGATAAATCCATATTTACACTTATTGGAGAGATCCCTCTCTGGATTCAGGAGGGCTAGATCCTAGAATCCCAAAGTGGTTGAAACGATGTTCTCCCTACTATCGGACTTTTCCAATCTTGCTGACTACAGGGAGCTAACATTTCTGGCGACTCTGTTGGGGACTTTGTGAGTATTTTTCATCATAAATACTTCTAAGACCTTAGAAATCATAATTTCAAGAGCATTTTGTAGTGAGTAAAAAGCATCCTTTTCAAGCACTACCAAACCAATGGTAATCATGGTAAAACTTGTTTGAATCAGTGACAAACTAGGCAAACCCTAGGATTCTCATAAGACTTTATCTAACCTTGAAGGATTAGCTAGCTTAGCCATGAGAGTAGACTATCTTTGTCTCATAACCGTAGCTAAGTTGTGAAGTAGATTTAGGACACTCTTAGGAACCACACAACTGAAAAATAACTCAAAAAACCCAAAAATATTTCAGATTGGAATTCAATAAACATGGTGGTGGACCATAAAACCTTTTACCTCCAAAAGAGCTAAAAACTTCCACTTGGCGACTCCACAATCCTTAACAGACCTTGAGACTCCACTAGGAAGAACCATTATCATTGTAATATCATTCAAACTCAGTTAGAGGACTGTAGGATTAAAATTTGTCTAAACAGATTAGTTAACCTCTTAAAATACTGTCAAATATGGTTGAACTTTTCGTGTTTACTTAGGTCTAAAAACACAACATAGTGGCTCCTAGAAAGATTCATACTGGAGCCTATACTAACCCTGACCCACCTGAGATAGTTGATAACCTAGAAAGTATCCCTAGGAAGTTTCCTAAGATAAAATTTTCAACTATTTTCAGATCACCCTTGAGAGCTAATTCAATTCCTAAAAATATTGCAGCTCTACAACAATCACAAGCAGATCTAATAAATCCATTTAGAAATATTTCTCTTGGTGATTTGGCTCAGCTAGATTCTGAGTCTTCAATTTCATCTCCTGAAACAAGTGAACATCCTGGTAGTAGAGAAACAACACCACCTGATTCACATTTCCTTTCCAATTTAGGTGTCTCTCATCCAAGATCAACTCAGCAATCTATCCCTGGTCCATCCACATCTCTTCACCCTACATCCACTGTCCAAACCACTCCACTTCAACCCTCTTTTCCTTTTGTTAATCCACCTCTTGTAAATCCACCTCCACCACATATCATGGCAGCATGGTATGCTCCCTTAGTCCTTCCTATACCATTAGTCAATCTTCCACAAGACTATCAGTCCAAAATTCCATTATATGATGCTAGTAATACTATTACTGCATCACAACATGTGGATAATATGAATGACTACTTTGACATAAATGAAATTGATGATGATTCTGTCAAGCTTAGATTATTTGCTCAGAGTCTGGGGGGAGAAGTAAGAAAATGGTTTAAGGGCTTAACCCCCCATAGCATTAATGATCTCCAAGCCTTCCATCAGACATTGTTAAAAAAATGGGAAGTGAAGAAGAATCCTCTCCAAGTCCTTTCTGACTATAAAAACCTCCATAGAAACACCGGGGAAAGTGTCCAAGCCCACTGCACTAGATTTAACAGTGTATATAATGCACTTTCCCCAGATCTACAACCTCCACAAGGCTCGTATCTAAACAAGTTTCCTGAAGGGTTTGACCCTGAGATGGCCTATCAGCTGAGAGAGAGAGATCCTGCAACTCTTGAAGATATGCAAAAAGGAGCTTTTGCTGTGGAAGTTAACTTAATGGAGAAGAGAGAAAGAATGAAAAATGAAAAGAGAGTATCCTTTAGAGAGGAATCTACCCCTTCTACTTCCAGCTCAAAGATGGAAAAAATGATGGAGGAGATGATGAAGAAAATGAGCATTCTCAAGAGAGCACAAGCAAGTAAAAGCCAAACTTCTCCTCAAAATAGAAACTAGAACTAGAATCAGAATTTTAGAAGGAACCAACCTCCAAACAGACCTAGGGAAGATGATCAACAGATCACTCCTCCCTTTCATCAAAAATATCTGAGTGAGGTTGAGGAAACAGATGAAATAGCAGAGGAAGATGATATCAACATGCTAGGAGTAGATAATGATGACTTTGAGATTCATTATGATAGAAAACAAGGTCTTTACACACCATATGATGACAAAAGAGATGATGATGAAAGTTATTATCAAGACATGGAAAATTTCATCATAGAATCTCAAAGCGAATATGACCTTAGAAGTAAAACCAATCAACAAAATCCCAACACCAAAACCTCTGACAAATCTTCACAAAACAACACTGTAAACAAGCCTAAAGTTGTCAAACAAAAGGACAAAATAGTAGCTGTGAATTCTGATAAAGGTAAAGAGAAAGACACTCAAAACGTTACAAAATAGAGTGCAGACCTTAGCAGCACTAACACTTTAGCTAGTACTACTATGAAAACCATTTTGTCAAATGTAAATAGAAAAAATCAACAAGATGATGTAGCTGATAGATTGGTAGCTAATAAGGCTGAGACAAGTATTTCAAAGAATCAAACACCTTTCAGCCTAGAGCAGGAAATTTCTAAAATTAAAATCTATGTTCCCTTGACTGAGTTAGCTGCCCAAAATGTTTATAGGACCCAAATTTTGAAGGCTTTAAACATTGAAGAGAATAATGACATAGTCAATCTTAATGATGACCAAACAGAGCTTATTTTTGGTCCAAAGATTGAAGGTACGTATCAAGAGGGACCTGTTCCTCCCTTTTATGTAAGTTTAAACGTTCATGACAAGATTTTGCACAATGCTATGCATGATTTCGGGGCTTCTCATAATTTAATGCCTAAAGCTGTGATGGAGAGCCTTGGTATAGAAATCACCAGACCTTATAATGACCTTTACTCCTTTGACTCAAGCAGAGTAAAATGTTTAGGATTAATTAAAGACCTCTGCGTTAACTTAGCACAGATTCCATCCAAATGCTTAGTCATGGATATTTTTGTGGCTGATGTGCCTCCAAAGTATGGACTGTTATTATCTAGGTCTTGGGGGGCTAAGTTACAAGGAACTATGTAGATGGACATGACCTATGCAACCATCCTTGTTTTCAATCAGTCAAGAAGACTTTACAAGGAGTCCCATATGCAATACACAGTTACAATTCAAAACAGACCTCAAAAGTCTCCTCTGTATTCTGTAAACACTGGCCTTGATTCTTTTATTTTGTTTAACGATGAATTGTTTAGTGAACAAACCACTCTAATAGAATTAATGGCCAACATAGAGGAAGAAGAACGCAACAAAGAAGTGTCACAATAGTTTTCTTCATTTGAAAACTTTAGCAAACTAAACACAGGTCTTGAGTTTCAAGTCATGCATTCGTTGCTTTTAAACCTTGATAGTCAAGAAAAAAACCCTCAATGCATTGAAAAATCTGAGGAATTCAAACAAATTCAACTAAGTGTCGATATTCCACAACAATCAGAGAGCACGTTAGTTGAAGAGGACAGTACCCCAGATGAACCCGAATCTAGTCCTCTGTGGAGTATGAACTTCGATGGGTCATGCACTAGAACTAATGTTGGTGCAGGTGTCTGGATATGAAACACTGAGAACAACCACACAGAAAGCATTTCCTGTAGATTAAACTTCCAGTGTTTGAATAACATAGCGGAATATGAATCCCTGCTTTTAGGCTTGCTTTTTTTGAAAAAGTTAGGAGCCAAGAGAATTAAAGTGTATGGGGATTCTGAGTTAATTATTAGGCAAGTCAACGGGGAATACAATTCCAACCACCCAAGACTTAGGGCCTATCGAAACGATGTCATGGTTCTTTTAAAAACTTTTGAGGAGTACCAGATAATTTTTGTCCCAAGAAAAAGAAATATCGTGGCCCACAGCTTAGCCTTTGCAGCTAGAACATGCTTAGCTCCATATGAAACCAAAGACTACACAACTCAGATAAAATTTAGACCAGCCATTCCTGATAACGAAAAATATTGGCAAGTGCTTGACGAAGACAAACAAATAGAAGACTTCATGCAATTCAGAAATGAATTCGAACCAAACAGTTTGGATTCAGATTATGAAACAGACTGCAATAGTGAAGACACTTTTCTTGGTGAAGAAGAACTGTCTCCTGAGGTTGCCAATATAAATCTACTGTCTAGAAAAATTACAAACAAAACAGAGATGATTGTAGAGTCAGAAATAGAGGAGTTAGAAACTCTGCAGTCTAAGGATCAGAGTTTGCCTAAGGGTCTGGCCCCTTTAGAAGAGTTGTTCGATTTTAATGATGTGGCCAATAAGCCAAAACTGGAGCCTGTAGAGACTGAAGTTGAGGAGTGCAATATAGGCAGTGAACTTAAACCAATGATGATCAAACTATCTAAAACTTTACCAGCTCACATCAAACTCAAATACATACAGCTGTTTAGAGAATTTTCTGATGTTTTTGCGTGGAGTTATGAAGATATTAAATCCTATGACATTGTAATAATATAGCACAAAATCCCTCTCAAGGAAAACCAAAAACCATTCAAATAGAAACTGCGCAGAATAAACCCTGTTCAGTTGCCTTTGGTTGAGAAGGAGATTAAGAAAATGTATGAAGCTGGTATTATTGTCCCTATTAGATATTCTGAGTGGGTGTCTAATCTGGTGTCTGTTAGGAAGAAAACTAGAGAGATTAGGCTTTGTATAGACTTTAGAGACTTAAACAAAGCTTCATTGAAAGACAACTACCCTTTACCCAAAATGGATCATATTTTACAAAAGGTAGTTGGGTCTAAAAGAATTTATTTGCTCGATGGCTTCTCAGGGTACAATCAGATTTTAGTACATCTTGATGATCAACTAAAGACAACTTTTACTACACCTTGGGGCACTTTCATGTATGTGAAAATTCATTTTGTTTTAATGGATGTTGGTGCTACTTTTCAGAGAGCCATGGATATTGCATTCTTGGAAGAATTGGGCTACTTCATCAATATTTACCTTGATGATGTCACTGTTTTTTCCAAGACAAATGAAGAGAACTTAGAACATTTAAGAATAGTCTTCGAGAGATGCAGAAAATTTGGGATATCTTTGAACCCTAAGAAAATACTAATCGGTCTCCAAGAAGGTAAACTTCTTGGGCACATTATTTCAGAAGAGGGTATTAAGATAGATCCAAAGAGGATTGAGGCCATATTGCAAATCTCTCATCCTCGAAATATCAAGGAGTTGCAATCTTTCATTGGAAATATTAACTTTTTGAGAAGTTTGTCCAATTCTGTTTCAGCTCCTAGGAATATTACAAACATGTTGGAAGAAGGAGCAAGGCGAAATAAACCTTGAAGCAACAAAGTCCTTGAGCTGTGAAACAAGCGTTAACCAAAACACCGGTTCTAATCAGTCCTGATTTTTCAAAAGATTTTTATATTTTTTCATTTGCATCAGAACATACAATAGCTGCTGTCCTTTTACAGAAAAATCCACAAGGACAAGAGCAACCTATTGCATTCTTTAGCAAGGCATTGAGAGATGCCCCTTTGAAGTATAAAATTACGGAAAAGCAAGCCTTTGCTTTGGTTAAGGCTTTAAAAGACTTCAGGGTATACATCTTGCACTCACACATCATTGCCTTTTGTCCCAAATTCAAGCTTGTGAAAGACATTCTGACACGTGACCCAGCATGGTAAAAGGGATAGTGTGGATTTCTGTTATTCTTGAATATTATTTAGAGATAAAACCCACTAAACTCATCAAAGGCCAAGGTCTCAGCTAGATTAGAATGGTCAATCCAATTTTTAAGTTCTCGATATTAATATGATTAATGCTTTGGATGAACAAGAGGAAATATCAACTCCCATTCTTGAAGACCATTTTATGAATTCCTCTCTGGTATGATGATATTATTTATGTTTTGCTTAATTTAAATACACCTCCCGGTTTGAAAACAAAGGCAAGGTTCCTAAAGTTGGAAAGTCGTAAACTATTGCATTATAGATAAAATGTATTTGTTGAGCCCCAAGATTGTTCTTTATTTCATCTTACTTTACTCCCATTTTTCCTTTTTCCATTGTTATCCCAGGCCCAATTGATCAATGAAATTAGTTAAAATTACTTTTAGAATGAATAACATGGCTAACTTGCTAAGTTTTGTGATTTTGTCATTGTAATGCATTTTGAACCGAAACTAGCTACAGAATGCAGACATTCCATAGCTAACCACCAATTCTGCAACTGTCTTCACGTTCAAGCATGTTCCAGGTGTCCTCTCAAGAAAAGCCACACATGGGTATATTCCACATCATGTCCTCATCGTTCGTTGCTCACCATGAAGAATGAACCGAATTCTGGACGTGGTTTTGGTACGTGGGAACTCATTCAAGGAGGCAGACTTCTAATAGGACTAGGACAGTCCAGATGTCCTTTGTCCCTTTACGCTGCCATCTTTAGAGTCCTAGTATGATTTTGATAAGGAAAGACAATGATCCCCGTATTGTTGCAAGTTCTGTTATGTAGATTTGTTATAAAAGCACTCGGGAAACCGAGAGACAAGCTCTAGATTTTGCTTAGATTTCATGGATTGACTGCTATATTTCTGAAGACCGAGAATACTCTATTTCAAGTTATTTTCCTTTAATGAAGAAGACAACATTGCTTTGAACGCGTTGAGTTGATTTTGAGTTAGATTCCGTCTGGTGGTAGAGGGCCCCTGCCTCCTGAACGACTTTACTTTCGTAATTTAGATAAGTATCTTAGTTTGTTTTCACGTTTTTGAAGTTTGAGTTCATAGTTAATTTCATTAGTCACTATAGCTATACTTTTTCTAAGAAACTCTTCCAAAATATCATGATAATGAATGAGAAATGGCTGTAGTGTTATAGATTTTAATTGCAATTTCTTTTGTTCATTATCACAGTTGAACTTATTCTAAGAAAACTCTTCCAAAAAATCCTTATGATGTCTAAGGCATGACTGTGATACTGAAAGTTTCAGTTGTTTGTTTACACTAAGTAGCATAGCTAATCTTACTCTTAAAACGCTCTTCCAAAATATCATAATAATGGGTAGGAGATAGCTGTGATGTCTTAGTTTTTAAATTGCTTTCAGTCTTTATGTTTGCATTTGCACTGAATTGTATAGCCAAGATTGTTCTAACAAGCTCTTCCAAAATACCATTCATGATGGACAAAATAGGTTGTAGAATCCCATAGATTAATTGCATGATAACTTAGTTAGGGTACTCCAGAGTCAAATTGCATTCAATTCATGCTCTGTTATTTCATTTTAAGTTTGATAATGGCTTGTTAGTTCAGCACTATTTATTGTAGACTAGTGACATCTTAGTTCAGTTCTAGCTTAGCTCATTGTATTTACATTCCACATTTAGTTGTCATCCATTGCATATTAGATTACATTAGTTGTTAAACTCAAACACCACGGCCTTCATTATTTACAAAACCTCTTTTGTTCCAAATCTATAATTGACTCATAACCATCTGGACAGAAGACAGTATCATCCCAAGGACTGAAGTACTTTTGCAACCTCTTTATCATTTTATAAACAAAGCCTTTCCTCAAAAGACTACTTTAAAAAGAAATCTATAACTTTTGAGTAAGGTTTAGTGATGTTAAACTAAGTTGCAGAATAGAATTAGGAGCTAGTCTTAGAGTAGAGATATTATGATGTTACCAATGTTCTTCTCCAAATATGTTTCAACAAATCTTTAATCATGGATAAAATGTTGTATCATTATAAGCTGATTGTTTAATTGTTTATTTAGGAGAATTTGTATACTTAGCTGCCCATTTCTCAAGCTCTTCCAAAATACCTTTAATGAAAGAATTGGACAAGTTAAGTTTATGTTTTGATTCATTTTATTGAAGTCATTATCAAGCTTTGTATTCTTCTTAGTCATAGTTTAGGTTTGATTCTGTTTCAGTATTTGCATTTGCATTTGTCATTTTTCATCAATAAATTAGGCTTTACTCTATTTTTAACCAACAACTTCTTTCCACTAGAATTTAGTTCTTTTCCTTGTGAACATAAAACCATCAAAAGACCAAAAACATCATAAAACACTAAACACAACGCATTAAGAAACAAACACCTAGGCACATACAGTGCACTTCACTTCAGCAGTTTACCAACCTTGGTTGACAATTAAATGAACTCAATTTAGGAGACTAGGTTGAGACCAAACATTTTGGCGCCATTGCCGGGGAAGTGAAAACTAGGTAACCTTTGTTTCTTAACTCCCAAAAACAATTATATGCGTAGAGAGAGAGACTCAAGGGGTAGATTCATAAGCAGCAGAAACAGAAGTTTGATTCCTAGAATACCACTTGTTTCACCTAGACCAAGAGCTAGTACACCTTCAACTCAGACCCACATTCCATCCTTTAATGATCCTGGACTTCTAGAATACCTAAGATTAGATATTCCATTAGAGAAATCCCTTCCACTTCCACAGGAGAGTCAACCATGGCAGAAGAAGGAGGAGGAGGAGTCTTTAATGGAGAACACACATTATTTGGAGGTAGAGGTAGAGGTAGAGGAGAAGGAGGTAGAGGTGCAGAAGGAGGAAGAGGTAGAAGAGAAATGGGAAGCTCTTTTGGGTTTCCTATAATAGATGAAGAAACTAATACAACCATGAAAAACATTTCACCCTCTGTCCTTCCAAACTTCTATGGACTTAAAACTGAAGATCCCGAAACCTTCCTATTTGAATTTGAAGTCCTATGTAGAACTTATGACTACTTACAAGATGCTCAAAAACTTAAACTATTTCCTTCAACATTGAAAGGAGCAGCATTGAAGTGGTTTATGAGTTTGATCAACAGCTCTATTAGGACATGGGAAGACATGAAACAAGCATTTCTAGAGAGGTATTTGGATTATTGTATGCTGGTAAATCATAAGGAATAAGTGTTTAAGATGTTACAAAAAGAAGATGAAAACTTGGAAGATTTGTTGGAGAGATTTCATTACAACATCAAAAGAGCAAAAATGGAAAACTTAGATCAAGACACCTTAAAAGCTCTTTTGTTGAAAACAATTAGGGATGAATGGTTGAATATCCTTAACATGATGGGAAAAGGGGATATATCACAGCTCACATTACCTGAAATATCTGAGTTATGTATCAACCTTTCAAGAGGGAAATCTAAAACTGTAAAAGGTCCAAGAGATCCTGCTCTTGCAAGGGCAAGTAAGTCTGCTTCTGGGACAGTAAGTAGATCAGAAATAGGACATATGCTTGATGATTTAAAATCTGACATCTTAGGGAGTCTTAGTGAACAAATAGACACCCTCAAGATACAAAACAAGCAAAAGGCTGAATCTGATGCCTTGGCAATCTTTTGTCCCAAATGCAGAAAGAAACATGCCTTAAGAGAATGTCCTTTGGATGTAAAAGTTGTAGAAACCTGTGTTATTTGTTCTGAGAAGCATGAGACCAAGAATTGTCCTTCTCTTCCAGGTCTCAAGGCTGTTTTTCATAAAGAAATTCCTACAGATTCCACAGAGTCTCTTAATTTTGTATCTAGAAGACCTTGGCAGGGATCTCAGACACAAGGATTCCATGATCAAATGTATAATCAACCTCCACCTTGGAATTCTTGGCAGCAACCTTGGCCCCAATTTCAAAATCAATCTCAATCTTGGGCATAAGGAACACAAAGTCCCTATGGAAGATACTCTCCATACTATCAGTATCCACCATCCTATCCACCATATCCACATTTTTATCCTCAAAATCCTCAACAAAATTTTCCTCAAAATCTTCAACAAAATTTTCAACAAAATCCTCAACAACATCATTAGAACCAACCACATCAAAATCAACCACTTTCATTACTATTCCCTCAAAAATCAAATCAATTGCCTGCTCAACCCATACCAAACCCTAATAATAAAAATCCTCAGAACACATACATGATAGAAGGCCAACAGTTTCCAACTTATTTAATTACTCCTTTAGACCTTAGTGATGTTCAACTTAGGTCTAGAAGAATACTTGAAAAGAGGAAACCTTCTGTGATCATACAAGAACAAGATAACTCTAAGGAAGACTCTCTACGGGTGAATAAAAGTCTTGAGGAAGACACATTTTTTCAAGACCCAAACACTGAAAAATTAAAGCAAAAAGATCCAATAATTTCAACTCCTGTATTAGAGCAACCATCCACATCTACTTCTATACCTCCCTTTCCAGAAAGATTACAAATTGATATAGGTGTAGAAAAACAAATTATGGTGCCTAATTATGATTTCCTAGATGAGCTGAGAAATGTTTGCATTAAAATTCCATTATTACAAGCCATCAAGGAAATTCCAATTTTAGCCAAAACAATAAAGGAGTTGAGCATGAAGAAAACAAGAAAAGAATAAGAGAAACAAAGAAAATTCAACTGGCAGGACAAATAGCAGACATTATGATGGGAAAGATTTCTATTCCAAAGTATCTTGACCCAGGAAATCCAGTTGTCAAAATTCACATCAATGGAATTGAAATCCAAAACACACTCATTGATTTAGGAGCAGCAATCAATATCATGAGTAGACAAATCATGGATAAATTGAAACTTCCTAATCTTCTCTTTACACCCACATTATTACAATTAGCAGACAGATCTGTGATCAAACCAGATGGGGTAATAGAAGACATTCCAGTGTCCCTAGATTCTTGGGAGTACCCTGTGGATTTCATGATCCTAACTCCTAAGAATAATCTAGGAGGCTATCCTATTATATTAGGAAGACCTTGGTTGGCTACAGCTGATGCTTTTATTAGTTGTAGATCCGGTGATATGTACATCTCTGATGGTAGTTCAACTAATAAATTCACTTTATATCCTCCAACTAGGACAATTACAGATTTAGATGACACTCAATGGATAGAGTATGAAGAAGATTTACAACCTCTCTTCACAATTTCAGAAATTAGTGAAGATAATCAAATTCTGAATACTCTAGAAAACTTTGAATCCTCTCCAGAACACAAACATGAATCATTTCAAGAGGGATCCAATATTGATTTTTTGTCATCAAGGCGTATGTCTCTTCATTCTATGGATAAATTTGGCAGCTCTACAAGTGATATTTTTCCAGGCAAAACTTTGAACATAAACAAGAACCTAGAAAAATCTCAACAAGAAGAGTTAGTCAAAGTATTACAGAGACATTCTTCTGCATATGCATGGGAATACACTAACATGAAAGGGATAAGCCCCAAGACTTGCACTCATCACATCTATATAGAGGAAAATTACAAACCAATCAGACAACCTCAAAGACGGATGAATCCAAATCGTAGGGAGATTGTTTAAGAAGATTTGCAAAAATTGTTAAATGTCAACTTCATCTATCCCATTTCAGATAGTCAGTGGGTTTCTCCTTTGGTAATTGTGTCAAAGAAAAATGGTAAATGGAGGGTATGTGTTGACTACCGAGAACTAAACAAAGCTACTCTTAAAGACCATTTTCCCTTACCTTTCATAGATCAAGTGTTAGATACATTAGCTGGCAAAAAGTACTTCTCATTCCTAGATGGGTTTAGTGTTTACAATCAAATCCAAGTAGCACTTGAAGATCAAGACAAAACCACATTTACCTGTCCTTGGGGTACCTATGCTTACCGAGTATTGCCATTTGGATTATGCAATGCACCTGCAACATTCCAAAGGGCAGTATTAGGAATTTTTTCAGATCTAATACATGATTGTGTAGAGGTATACATGGATGATTTCATAGTTTATGGAAACACATTTGAAGAAGCCTTAGCAAACTTGGAAAAAGTTTTAAAGAGATGTCAAGAAGCAAATCTTTCACTTAGTCATGAGAAATGTTTCATGATGTTTACTGAAGGTATTGTTTTGGGACATCACATTTCAGGGGATGGGATTAGAGTTGATGAGTCAAAAGTTGAAGTCATCTCTAACTTATCTATTCCAAGTTGTCAAAAAGATGTTAGGAGTTTTCTAGGATTTACAGGATATTATCGGAGGTTTATAGAAAAATTCACCAAGATAGCATCTCCACTCTTCAAATTGCTTACCAAAGACTATGAATTCAAGTGGAATTCTGATTGCCAGTTAGCCTTTGAGACCCTGAAAACCAAAATTTCTGAAGCACCTATTTTAAGGGGACCTAACTAGAAGTTACCTTTTCATATCTCAACAGATGCCTCTGATATAGCTCTAGGAGCAGTATTGGGACAAAAAGACTTGATTCCTTATGCCATCTACTATACCAGTAAAAATTTGACTCCTGCAGAGTTAAACTATACTGTAACTGAAAAAGAGTTTTTAGCTGTTGTTCATGCCATAAACAAATTCAGACACTATATAACAGGCTATGAAACTTTTGTTCACACTGATCATTCCGCAATTAGATACTTAATGAACAAATCAATTACTAATGGCAGAGTCATAAGATGGTTATTGCTTTTACAAGAATTCAACATTACCATTCTAGATAGGCCTGGAAAACAAAACATAGTAGCTAATTTCCTATCTAGACTCCAAAACATCAAAGATGACACTCCAGTTGAAGATCAATTTCCTGATGAATATCTTTTTGCAATTTCTACTCAAACTCCTTGGTTTGATGACATTGCTAATTATTTAGTTTCAGGAAAATTTCCTTCAATAATGAATGCAAGGGATAAAAGAAAAATCATTTATGACAGTGCAAAATATTCATGGGTTGCTAATGAGTTGTACAAGACAGGTCCAGATTTGATCATTAGGAGATGTGTTTGGGAAGATGAGATGCCTGAGATTCTCAAAGCATGTCATGATGAACCTTGTGGCGGACACTTTGCTGATAAGAGGACAGCCTATAAAATCCTTAATTTAGGATATTATTGGCCATCCTTGTTTAAAGATGCTAAAGAGTATGTCAAAAGGTGTGACAGTTGCCAAAGGGTAGGGAAACCTTCTCCTTCAGGTGATATGCCATTACAACCTCAGGTACACATTGAACCTTTTGAAAAATGGGCTTTGGATTTTGTAGGACCTATTAGTCCTCCATCAAGACAAAAGAAATATATATTAGTTTGCACTGATTATGTTACTAAGTGGGTAGAAGCTAAACCATTACTTGTTGCTAATGAATCATCTGTAGTTACTTTTTTTTTTTGAGGATATTTTTACTCGTTTTGGTGTCCCAAGGGAAATTGTTACAGATCAAGGAGCTCAATTTACATCAAGGCTAGTGGAGCAAATGATGGAGAGGTACAAAATCAGGCATAGAAAATATACTCCTTATCATCCACAAGCAAATGGTCAAGTGGAATCTACTAATAAGGTCATTGAAGGAATCCTAACAAAGACTGTTCATTTACATAGAAGATATTGGGTAGATAGGCTTCCTGAAGCCTTATGGGCCTATAGAACTACATGGAGAAACACAACAGGCCATACTCCTTGTGAACTTTTTTATGGAAAGCAAGTTTTGTTTCCCATAGAGTTCCGCATTCAAACTTTCAAAATGGCAGTTTAGCTAGGACTTGATTTAATGGAGGCACAAAAGCATAGACTGGAGCAGATTAATGAATTGGATGATATCAGACAAGATGCAGTTCAGAAAACAAGTCTAGTCCAACAGCAAAGAACTAGATGGCATGACAAGTACATCAAAGAGAATAAATTCAAAGAAGGTGACTGGGCTCTCTTGTTTGATTCAAAATTCAAGGATTTTCAAGGTAAATTTCAAACACATTGGCTTGGGCCATGTGAAATTGTTGAAATTTTTGACAATGGAGCAGTAAAAATCAGGACAATAGATGAAGAAGAGGTCACTTTTCTTGTGAATGGTCATAGATTGAAGTTGTATCACAAACCACTCTCAAGAGAAGAATTTTTCAAGAAGTTCCAGGAAAACAGTGATGTGAAGTTAATGAAGAAGAATCTTTCTTCTTCATCAACTTGATTGAATTTTCTGAAGCATTTCTTTTGAAAAAAAAAAAAAAAGGTATAAACATGAAAACCAATCATTGATTGGCATGTTTATACAGAAAAGATAGGGTGAAAATCAGATTCTTTCTGACACTCTAACTTTTCCATTTTGTTTTTGCAAGCAGCTGTTACAAAATCATAAGTTCAGATCCATTGCACTTATGATCCATATCATTTCATTTCATTCCATTTACTTATCCATCCATACTCCATTTCATTCATTCATTCATACTTCACTTCATTCCATATTTCATTCATCTCATTTCATACTTCATCCACCTCATTTCCATATCAAAATTTAAAGTTTGATGTTTTTCTGCAAATGAATAACACATGTCATGGATTGCAGGCCATTTCTTATATTCTTCCACTCCATTTCATAAATTGAATCCATCCCATTCCATCATTCACTTCATACATATTCCATTATACCATGTTTCATCACCTATCTTCACTCATTCAATAAAATATTCTATGTATATTCCAAACCACTCCATTCCATGATTAAAATTCTCTACAGGTACATTCTGTAGCTAATCAGACTTTCCGCAGCCAGACAATCATTCCGCAGCTACAAATCCTGAAGGCAGTGATCAACAAACATTTGAATTGAAACAAGATGATCCAGTATATCCATGAATAAGAATAATCAAGAAGGATTATGAAGACTCTTCCAGAGGAGAACAAAGTATACAAAGACCACAAAAAGCAAATGAAAAGCAAAGGTAAAAAGTTCTGGTTATAATGGCATTTCATAAAAACTTTAGTATAGTCTAGTTATGAATCATTCGAAAAGTTGTTTTGATTATTTTTATTGATCATGCCAAATATACCCTCCGCAAAACTTTGGATAAAAATCCTTCATTTCAAATTCTATACCCGATCATCATTTAAGCGGTTAAAAGGCTGAAGTGTTTGATTTTTTTACGTCACCCAGCCAAATCATTTAATGATGATTTTTGAATCCGTTGTAAAAAAATATCCGCAGTCTTATCACTCATTGATTTGTTTTCTTCACCTCACTTCATTAACTCGTTCCGTAACCACTTCCTATTACTCCATTCCGTAGCCAGCCCTTCATCATTTCATTCCTCAAAACAGAGGTATCTCTATCACCGTGAGCAGAGGTATATCAGTTTGAAGGTTGAAGTTATTGTTTCCGTGAGCAGAAAGAGTACTAATCTGAAGATTGAAGAAGAAATTATGGGCCTCATTGTAAGAACTGAACCAGTGGGCACAAAATACCTGGAAGGATACCCTCAAAGCAGAGAAATGTTGCAATAGGCAGGATGGCTACAATTTCTTGAGAAATTTAATGGCTTCCACAAAGAAGTTACTAAAACATTTGCAAGGTCATTCAAAGGAGCCGAGGTTGAAGTTGGAGATGTTAAATTCACTGTCACAGAGGTTTTTATTGCAGAAGCAACATGATTGCTTAGACATGGAGAGAGATGGTTTAAAAACAGAGAATTTCATAATGAATCATGGAAGAAAATCCTAAAATCACCAGGTATGGATGTCACTATGTTTAAAAAGGGAATTCCAAGTTCTACATTAAAAAATAAATGGAGAAACATATTGCTTATTCTACAAAAATTTATCACTTGTGAAGGTAGATATGGCACATTTTATGTTTACCATATTAGGTTGATAATGCATTTTCTGGAGGAAGAGCTAAATTTTCCCTATTTCTTACTTCAAAGTTTAAAAAAGATGGCTTTTGGTGTTCAAAGGAGAGTCCAATTCCTAGAGACAACTCTATACCATCATGGCTTGGTTAAGATTTTAATTGAACACCATTTAGCCAAAACAAAAGATACTTGGGATAATTTCTTGGTGAGAAATCACTTTGAGGAACCAAAAGAACCTTCGCCTGAACATCAGCCTACAAAGAGAAGCAGAAAATGGAGAGCCTCTAAAATTGAAATTGACAAAGCAGTACAGGGAAGTAGTGAAGAAATAATCTCTGAGAAATTGAATCAGATTAAGAGACAACTTAAGGAAGAGAGGGTAATCAGAAAATCTGCCACAGAAAAAGGAGAGGGATCATCCCAGCCAAGAAGAAGCCATAGACTCAGGGGGAAACTAAGGAAAACACAGATCAAACAAACAGGGGTGATAAACATAGAAGATGAGGAAACATCTATTGAAGAAGATGTTGAAGAATATTTTAATGAAGAAACCCCTGAAATTGACCCTGCACAGTAAGAAGTTTATGACTATGTTGAAACATTGGAAAGGAAAGCTTCAGAGAGTAGAGATAGAACCCCTAGTCCTCCACTGTCCGAAATAGATGTGTTAAGAAGAGATAGGTATGAGCTGGAAGTACTTAATAGACATATCAAAACTGAGAATGATATTCTGAAGGAACAAGTCAAACTCAAAACCAGTATGAACTCAACCTTATCTCTACAAATGGACAAAGTGGAAAAGGCTAATGAAAAGTTGAAAAAGAAGAACAAGAAGCTAATCATGGCACTTATCAACTTAAGGTTCAAGTTAGTCATCAGGAAACCCAGAAGACCTTTAACTTCCAGGCAAAGAAGAAGAAGAGGGTTGGATGTTCTTGCAGAAGTCTCTGAGTTTATGGAATAAGTTGCATGAGGACATGCAAGAAGTCAGCAGTGGGGGTATTTTGAGTCCCAAGATTGTTCTTTCTTTCATCTTACTTTACCCCATTTTCTTTTGTCCATTGTTATCCCAGGCCCAATTGATCAATGAAATTAGTTAAAATTACTTTTAGAATGAATAACATGGCTAACTTGCTAAGTTTTGTGATTTTGTCATTGTAATGCATTTTGAACTAAAACTAGCTACAGAATGCAGACATTCCGTAGCTAACCGCCAATTCTGCAGCTATCTTCACGTTCAAGCATGTTCCAGGTGTCCTCTCAGGAAAAGCCACACATGGGCATATTCCACATCATGTCCTCATCGTTCGTTGCTCACCATGAAGAATGAACCGAATTCTGGACGTGGTTTTGGTACGTGGGAACTCATTCAAGGAGGCATACTTCTAATAGGACTGTCCTAGTCCAGATGTCCTTTGTCCCTTTACGCTGCCATCTTTAGAGTCCTAGTACGATTTTGATAAGGAAAGACAATGATCCCCGTATTGTTGCAAGTTCTGTTATGTAGATTTGTTATAAAAGCACTCGAGAAACCGAGAGACAAGCTCTAGATTTTGCTTAGATTTCATGTATTGACTGCTATATTTCTGAAGACCGAGAATACTCTGTTTCAAGTTATTTTCCTTTAATGAAGAAGACAACATTGCTTTGAATGCGTTGAGTTGATTTTGAGTTAGATTCCGTCTGGTGGTAGAGGGCCCCTGCCTCCTGCACGGCTTTACTTTCGTAATTTAGATAAGTATCTTAGTTTGTTTTCACGTTTTTGAAGTTTGAGTTCATAGTTAATTTCATTAGTCACTATAGCTATACTTGTTCTAAGAAAATCTTCCAAAATATCATGATAATGAATGAGAAATGGTTGTAGTGTTATAGATTTTAATTGCAATTTCTTTTGTTCATTATCACAGTTGAACTTATTCTAAGCAAACTCTTCCAAAAAATCCTTATGATGTCTAAGGCATGACTGTGATACTGAAAGTTTCAGTTGTTTGTTTACACTAAGTAGCATAGCTGATCTTACTCTTAAAACGCTCTTCCAAAATATCATAATAATGGGTAGGAGATAGTTGTGATGTCTTAGTTTTTAATTGTAATTGCTTTCAGTCTTTATGTTTGCATTTGCACTGAATTGTACAGCCAAGATTGTTCTAACAAGCTCTTCCAAAATACCATTCATGATGGACAAAATAGGCTGTAGAATCCCATAGATTAATTGCATGATAACTTAGTTAGGGTACTCCGGAGTCAAATTGCATTCAATTCATGCTCTGTTATTTCGTTTTAAGTTTGACAATGGCTTGTTAGTTCAACACTGTTTGTTGTAGACTAGTGACACCTTAGTTCAGTTCTAGCTTAGCTCATTGTATTTACATTCCACATTTAGTTGTCATCCATTGCATATTAAATTACATTAGTTGTTAAACTTAAACACCACGACCTTCATTATTTACAAAACCTCTTTTGTTCCAAATCTATAATTGACTCATAACCATCTGGACAGAAGACAGTATCAGCCCAAGGCCTGAAGTACTTTTGCAACCTCTTTACCATTTCATAAACAAAGCCTTTCCTCAAAAGACTACTTTAAAAAGAAATCTATAACTTTTGAGTAAGGTTTAGTGATGTTAAACTAAGTTGCAGAATAGAATTAGGAGCTAGTCTTAGAGTAGAAATCTTATGATGTTACCAATGTTTTTCTCCAAATATGTTTTAACAAATCTTTAATCATGGGTAAAATGTTGTATCATTATAAGCTGATTGTTTAATTGTTTAGTTAGGAGAATTTGTATACTTAGCTGACCATTTCTCAAGCTCTTCCAAAATACCTTTAATGAAAGAATTGGACAAGTTAATTTTATGTTTTGATTCATTTTCTTGAAGTCATTATCAAGCTTTGTATTCTTCTTAGTCATAGTTTAGGTTTGATTCTGTTTCAGTATTTGCATTTGCATTTGTCATTTGTCATCAATAAATTAGGCTTCACTCTGTTTTTAATCAGTAGCTTCCTTCCACTAGCATTTAGTTATTTTCCTTGTGAACATAAAACCATCAAAAGACCAAAAACATCATAAAACACTAAACACAACGCATTGAGAAACAAACACTTAGGCACATACGTGCACTTCACTTCAGCAATTTACCAACCCTAGTTGACAATTAAATGAACTCAATTTAGGAGACTAGGTTGAGCACAAACAATATTTATTGGAAAAATGCAAGTGGGATATTGCTTAAATGTTTGCCTGAGTTTGATGCAGAGAAGGTTAAGCACGAGTTTCATGAGGCAGAGTGTGGAGGCCACCTATACTGGAAGACAACAACCAACAAAATCTTGAGGGCTAGTTGCTTTTGGCCTACTCTCTTTCTTGATGTACACAAGATGATAATTGCCTGTCATAAATGTCAACTTTTTGAAGGAAAAAGGAAGCTGCTACCTCTGCCTCTGCATCCAATCACTATTGAAGCCCCTTTTCAATAGTGGGGACATGACTTCATAGGTGAAATCCATCCATCATCTTCAGCTCAACATAGATGGATTCTCATTGCCACAGACTACTTCACTAAATGGACAGAAGCCATTCCTTGTAGGCAAGCCAATGATTCTGTCATTTTAAAATTTATGGAGACTAATATTCTCTCTAGATTTGGATGTCCTACAAAAATCATCACTGATAATGCAGTAGCATTTGGATCAAAGAAGATGGTTGAGTTCTGTCACAAATATCAGATCACATTGGGGCATTCCACGACCTATTACCCACAAGGTAATGGACTTGCAGAATCTTAAAACAAGAGTTTAGTGAACATAATCAAGAAATTGTTGGACGACAACAAAAATTATTGGCACACAAAGCTTGTGTATGCACTTTGGGCTAACAGATTGACTTTGAAGAAATCTATTGGTATGTCACCTTACCAGCTTATGTATGGCACTGATGCAATTTTTCCTACCAGCCTTTGTGTGCCAGTTATGAAGTTGATTCAAGAGTTTCAGTCTGAAGATGATGACATGATCAGAAGGGTAAATCAGACTGTTCACCTTCAACAAACCAGAGAGGAGGTTTATAACAAATCATTGCAGAAACAGGACAACATTAAAAAGCTTTTTGACAGAAGAAAAAAGTCCAGCAATTTCAATGTTGGGGACAAAGTTTTAAAGTGGGACTCAAGAAGAGAAGACAAGGGCAAGCATGGAAAATTTGACAACTTATGGCTTGTCCCTTACTTCATTCATTCAGCCGCTGGTAATAATGCCTTTTTCTTGCAGGAGTTGAATGGAGTAGAATTGTTTGGGGGTCCTGTCAATGGCAGGATGCTTAAGCATTAATTCTCTTGATCCATGTTATGTTCTGAAAGCCTTTTTATCTTTTTTCTCATTATAAATACTTCACCCATCATTGCATTCAAAGTTATAAAATCAAAAATACAAAAACAATGAAAGAAAGAAAAGAGGGCAGATTGTAAAAACAATAAAGGTACAACCCCATACCAACAAAAAGAGAAACAAATCTGAAAGTGTGCAATATTAAATGCCACTCCTGAAAAAACACACTTCTAATTAGTCATATAGCCTAATATTGACTAAGTAGTTTTAAATTTACTGTTGATAGGATTAGTGAATTCGATTTTCCAAATTGTTTAATCTTGGCTTATCAGTAGGTAGTTTAGGCTAGAAATGAAAGGTTCAAACATGCTAAAAATCTGAACCTAAAGTTTCAAAAGAAGAAGGACTCAAATCTGTTTATATTTCTGAGTCAAAAAAGAGGAATAATTGGTTCTAATCAGCTCAAAATCTGAACTAGTCAACAAAGGAAAAACAACTCAATTAGAGTCAAATCAGAGCTGTAAAAAAGATGAAGTGCTTTGAACTTTCAGATCTTAAGCCTTCCATTTTGATTTAATTTTCCACAAAATAATTTCTATGTGCAGCTTGTTTTTTATGCCATAGATCAGCATCAAGTTAGAATGTTCAATCCTGACTTGTATGCTTTTAAATTTCTATTGTAGAATTTAGAGAATAAAATCTGTTAGACTATTTAATCCTAACAAATTAGTAGATTAGCTAGAGAATCATATGGACTCAACTGTTTAATCTGAGTTCATGGAGAAATAAGGAGTAGAATTAGATTAGGCTTTTGCTTTCAAAAGAATAAAATGTTGTGTAAAGAGTTGGCCAATCCAAGTGCACTCTAATGAAGAAAAAATGTTAGATCAGTAGGATTGGGTAGGTAGAAAGCTTGTTGATGAAATATCCATTGTTTTCCATGGCTGCTAATATGTTTCAGAGCAAAGAAGATCATTCAATTAAAGAAAGGCAGCCCAATGGATGAGGCACTAATCAGCCTCCCAGAGAGTGCAAGTTTGAAGTTCTTGATGCCTTCAAGAAGGCACCATCCCCAAGTGGAGCCACTGTTAGCCACCAATAAAATTTGTCATATCAAATGGTGGCTAAAAACATTTTTGGAGCCTTAAAGGAACAAGTTTTATTGAAAAAAACTGTTATCTCTTAAATACTCAGGAAGGCATCTGGTGATTTGTCTAAATTTTCATTGATATTTCCATTTCAAAAACTCGGAAATTCTGCTGATTTCCATGAAGAAAAACTGTTGCAAATCCCATTTTTTCCCTCCTTCCACTTCAAAAATAACCTCATTTTTCACCCCTTTCCTTCTCATGAAATCCCTCTATTTTTCATTTTCCCCTTTTCCCCTTTCATAAAATCCCATTTACAGAGTTTAAAACTCCTTTTCGAACTCTGCTGAAATCCCCAAAATCCATTGAAAGCTTGAGAAAATTTCATAAAAGATACGTTTTTTGTATTACAGACTTAAGCCCCCTTGGGCTAAGTCTTAAACCACTTCCCTTCCATGTGCCTCGGCCCTAGAACCATGCACTAAACCATTTAGATGCTTATAACATCGCAAAAATCCAAGTACGCAAGTATTTTTACCATTACAAAAACTCCGATGCAATTAAGTCCCTTTATTAAAACTCCGCCCCCTCTGCTTTTCATTCCATATAGCCTACACCCGGGACCGAGAGCTTAAGTCCCAACACGCCAATCGCATTGCAAAAGTTCAATGGGTACATTGAAATACCGAGCCCGACCTCTGATTGCAATTGGCCCTCATATATAATTACCGTGCCTGTTACATTTTATAAAGACCAAGGCCCCGCAGATGGGCGCCATGACCATTCCATATATATATATATATATATATATATCACCTCCCGACATGAAAAACCCTTTTTTTCGTTTAATTTTTTGTTTTCTTGTGTTATAATGGGTCCCACCCGATCATTGGTTGAACCCATCTCCGTCGTTGATCTCTGGCCAATCCAATGGCCCACGCAAAATTGCATTGGGATTTTCCATTGGTGCATTAACATTTTATACCCCTGCCCCCCCCCCCCCCTCTCGATTGGCGATTCCCCGATACATTTTCTGCCGTCAATCTGATCTGCAGATCGACAGTCTATAGCCCATTGCATCAGCCCTCCTCCATCCATTACTCCACCGATGCCTTGCCTCCAATTGCATCTGGACCATCCACGTGTCCAGATCGGACGGTCCAAGATCCTTCTCCTGACTTTGGTTAATTCTTATTCAGCCCTGCTCATAATGTTTTTCGGCCCATTACATCTGTTTATCTTTGCAGATCAACGGTCATTATTAACCCTTTCTCCACTTTGTTATCATTTCATCCAACCCCTAGATTCAATCCTGGCCGTCAATTTTCTCTATCCGACGGCTCATATTAACCCCGCCGAGCCTGACCCGTGTGGGTCCCGCTCCTCCGTAGCCATCTCCGCCGTCCATCTTAGATCCCGATGGCCTAAACCAAACCGCCCCTCCCACTTCCGCCTATGCATCTTTTTCAATTTGCGCTCGCTCTCCGCCGTTAGATCTGAGGCCCCAGATCTGACGGTCCATGCTCCAAGTCGCATAAATTTAAGCACGATGGATAATTTTCAAAAATCACTTGATATGGGTGGTATTTGAAATCCACATGTCATGCAAGGACGCATATCGCGTTCCAAAAGGAAAAACTGCCTTCTCACCCTGTCGCCATGCAAAAACCACTGTTTTGCAGCCCAAAACCACCTTCCTTCTTGTGTTATCGTTGCCACAGCCCCTCCACCGTTGATCTTCGTATCACCCGTTTGGATCTAAAAACTCATTTTCACCATCACCCTCCACTTCTACCAATGGTTTTAACGCGTGATCTCGACCATCCATCTCGCGCTCGCCCCATTCGACGCCCAGCTACCCACCCCGATCACCCCAAACCCCCCACCTTTATTTTGATCATATTTCTTCTGAAATAAAGGTTTTAACTCTATTTTCTTCGCATTTTTCTTATTTTCCAAAAATTATGGCTCCTTCACACTGTTAAATCAAAACCAATCACCACCGTTGATCACTAGGCAATCAACAGTTCCGACTTATTCTTCCTTCTGCTCTCCTTTTAACCTTATCGTCACAAATCCCAACCGTTGGATGTTGCCATCCAATGGCCACGCTCCTCCCCACACCCTCTGAAGCAGTAAAACCCAAATAACGCAGGATTTCATGATTAGTTTTGTATTTTGCAGGTGTTTAATGGTTTATCCATTATGCTAGAGAAAGGCCAAAGGCCGGGAATGACGATTCCCATGCCGTTTATTCATGAAAGGAAAACCATTCGTAGGTTTAACCCACGCCTCGTCATCGTTTTATATACGGATGCTTGTAGCCTCAAGGCAAAGACCGCACATCAACAAGGCACAGTGTTATTTAATCAAATTAAAAGAGTATCAGTGTCTAATACGGAACACAGCAGAACAGAAGATCAAAGACTATTTGGGGGATTACGGCTAAGATTGATTATCAAAAGCCTAATCCTCTAAATTGAAACACGGTTAAAGAAAATCATAAGTGTTTATCAGACAGAAAGGCCTCCACCGCCACATCAGAGGCCAATTGATTCCTCTCAACTACCACAAAGCCACATGTGCCTCAAAGCATTCAAACAGAGGCCGAAGTTATTGATCAAACGAAGATATTAGCCTCAACGTTGTGCCCGAATAGTTAATTCTGCAAATAAACTTAATGACAAAATATTAGCAGAGTCACTTTAACATAACACAGAGCTTCAAAAGTCAATAAGAGCTCCCATCGAGCTTAATCTTAAATGTAAAACAATTAATACAGATAGAAAACATCTATAAACTTCTCCATTGAGCCCCACAAAGGTCAAGAAGTCATTAATCTGTATTAATTATCTTGGGAGATATTTTATTAGATCCCACCTCCTCATTCTCCTATAAATATTTCTGTAGAAGAATGAGAAAAGGTTGGTTGCTGAATTTTGAAATATACTTGAGCTTGAAACTCCTACTTGTAAATAGTGTTCACTGGCTCTTGGAGCTCTGTTTGTGATAGATAAGTTAGTTTGGGAAGTGTAGATGATTGCTAAACTAAAGCATTGGACTTAAATCTGTAACTGGTTTGAAGCATCAATACAAGCTGATTTATGGGATCCTGGTCTATGTCAACGGTGATATTATTTCTTATTGTAAATTGTTATTTTAGTTATGTTTTCACTTTGGGCATCTTCTCTTATAAAGAACAACAAGCATAGAGTTAGGATTTACTGTATATCAGTACTCTTCTCTGACTGATAAGCTTTATCTCAATGTTTTCTTCCAAATTGTGTTATTTAGGAATGATTTAATTTAGTTTGAGCAGTTAGGAATGCTGGCGTTCCCTCGTCCTATTGTCTTAGCTAAATGTTATTCTTGAATGTTATTTTCAGTTTATGTTAAGTAGAGAGAAACTACGGAAGATATGGTGTGCCTTGGTCCTAGTTTTATCCCCAAAGACTGTCTGAAAGTTTCCCTTGGAATGTGTTAAAAGATGGCTAGTTTCGAAGTACTTACCAGATCTTAGGCCATTCTTTGTTATCTTTGTGTTTGTATTGAAAGTTACCAATTAGAGCAGAGCTAGGAGAGGATTTGTGGTGAGCCCGGCCCGCTAGTTTCTTCTCAACAGTTGCTTTCAAGTTTCCCTTTGTTTTTAAATGTTTTCTATTGAAAGTATATCAAAGGCTAGCTAGTTTCAAAGTACTTACCAGATCCTGGATTGCTTTTATGTTTTTCTTAAGTGTTTGTCAAAGGCTGGCTAGTTTCAAAGTACTTACCAGATCCTGGACTGCTCTTTGTTCTTCATTTGTTTAATTCCCCTTCTTTTTTGTATCACTTCATTCCATAAATCAAACTTTAGAGAGATCCTTAGACATAGATGACTTTCCCCATGGACCACTCTTGCCCCTTGTTGTTTCAATTAAACCCTATTATGACTCCATAGCCCAATGGACTAAAACCAGCAATTTGTCTCTCTTTTTGGCCAAAACTTGTTCTATTTGCTTGCAACTTCTCACCTTTGAAACTTTTTGCACTTAGAACTTTCCCCTCAAAGAATAATCATGCTCAACCATCCAAAAACAAGCAAAAACCCTTGGCCTTAATAACTAGCCTAATATCATTACCCAAAACTTTAAAGATAAATCCATCTTTGCACTTATTGGAGACATCCCTCTCCGGATTCAGGAGGACTAGATCCTAAAATCCCAAAGTGGTTGAAATGATGTTCTCCTCATACGATTTATCTTTACAATCTGTTTGACATGGTGGAATAGGAAGTAACATCAAGAATGAAAGATGGGGGTATACCCTGGCTGTCACACCTCGCAAGGGTCACCGATTGTCTCCGAGGTTGGAGATGAAGACTCTACCGAACATAGGATGATGTTGGCCCCTTTGAATCATATCATGTTGCAAAAATCAAGGCAACTGACATACTCGAAACAAATGACAATCATAGGAGAGGCCATCAGTTCATTTGTGTTAGTGGGCTCCAGCCTTAGGAATCTTCCTCCTTTGTGAGTCATTTTATGTTCTCTATCCTCCTCTCCTTTTCTACCTTCCTGTTCTATATAGTATTTGTCTTCCTCCATAGTTTTAGATCACCAAGAGACCCTAGGGATGAGGTGAATGGGAATGGGGAGTGGAAATAGGTCTAGGGAATAGGGATAAGTCTAGGAAAATTTAGGGAGATGGGGGAAGGGTTTATAGAGCTTTGGGAGGTGATAGGAGGTTGAAATTTCAAGAGAGTGGGAAATTATAATTATTTTACAGGTTTGGGGAAGTGGCTGCCTAGGAAATTTAGAAGCCTATGACTTAGGGTTTTGAGGGAAAGGGATTTAGGGACTAGGAAATGATAGTTTATGGGTAGGGATAGGGTTTTAGATATGTGGGAAGGAAATGCATGGTATTAGGGAATGAAATTTTGGAATTAGGAGTAAAAATAAGGTTTTCTCACTAGACAAATGCCAATTTCATTTAGAATCTAAAACACTATGAAATCATTATTTAGGAGTGTAAGGAGGCAAGAAATTTGTCGTACTTACTTGTTAGAGGGTGAAACAAGAATTTTCTAAATTTTTTGAAATATTTGGAGGTTTTTTTTTGAGTTTTGGTTCCTGGAGAGGTCACTGAGAAAAAGTGCAGCACATCGAGAAAAAGCATAGCGCCAGTGGGAGAAAAGCGCAACACTGCCTGCTCTAAGCGCATCTTCAATCTCTTAAAGCAGAAAACCACTAAAAAACTCAGCCTATAACCTTGCAATTCAATTTTTCTGGCTAAGGGAGTTCAAGCTTGACTCTTAGGAGTGAAAATCAGTTTAATTTTGATGTATTGGTGGTCTTTATCCTTCATCATTTGAATGAATTGGACCTTGGGACCCACTTTTTCTTTTCTTCACATCACTTTAAACTCTGAATCTTTACCTCTACATTTGAATTTTTCTTTGACAAATTGATCATCTGATGAATTTGAGAACTCTTTCAATTGACATTTTTGATGCTTTGGCATGTTGGAACTCTGAGTTAGTAGCTTGGGAATCATGAACTTATTAAATTTGAATGACATAAAATTACATAACGAAATTTTAAAAATTACATCTTAAAATAAAAATTACATGCTGAAATAATAATTTTTCTTTACAAATCATCTTCATATGGTGAAGTGATGTTATTGGATAACCCTTTACTTTCTAGTCTTATGCAGTGGAAATGAAGTTTTATTTGACCTTGGAAACCCTAATGACCTAATGAAACCTTGAAAAACCCTAAAAGACCTAATGAGACCTTTCAAGACGGAATTTCACGATGACATCACTGATGTGATGGCATGATGACATCAACTTTATGGATGATGTATAGTCAGCAAGGTATGAGACTATGCTAACAAGTAATCGAATTTGAGGAAGAGTGATGTCTTTGGACTAGGGCTACCATCAGTGAATAAATTTTTGCATGACCTAATGGAATGATTAAATTTTTTTGAGTGGGAGCCTTAAAGTGATATTAAAAGAGAATTTTTTTATCACTGATGGCAGGATGCAAATACTGACACTAACAGACCCTACCTACCCCAAAGAAACAACACACTCCGATAGGAAAATAAATGGAGAAAGCCACTAAGAAAGCCACAGAGACAACTCTAGTGACAGTGAATGACAAGGTCACAGAGAAAGCCACAGAGAAGGAAGCCACCCCCATAAAAAATAGAGAGACTATCAAAACTACCACAGTACCCAAGAATAATGGATCTTCACCTAAGGAGACAGGTGAAGCTGTGACATCCAAAGGAACCAAGCACAACTCTCAAGCCACTAGAGGATCGCACAAAAAGAAAAAAGGTTTCAAGAAAGTAGGGCAGGAGGTCTTGATGCTGACAGAGGATAACCTCAATGAAATAGAGAACACTGTCACATCTACGATTGAGGATCACTTGAAAGACATGGAAGTTCAGTACAAGTCCATGCTGAAACTTGTACAAGTTGGGTTACAGGAACTAAAATCCCAAGCGAGCTAGATTCAAAAGAGCATGATTCAGCAGAGTCGAAATAATGCACCAGTCACGATTATGCAACCGTTGGATGTTTCTATACTAGCATACGGGGATGCATGCTTTTTCCACATCCCCCTACCAGCAATTTATATGTACGTTAACCAACGTGTCCATTTCAGTGGTTCAGGTGATGTGCATATTAATATATCTATGTTACCTATAGGAAAGTTACACCTTCTACATTCAGTGACTATGGGCGAGATTCAATATAGAGAGGCTACCGTACAGACGAAGATAAAGGATGCACAGAAGAAGGTCACACAAGCACACCAACAGTAGCAACAAGAAGAAGTACCTTTCTGAGAAGTAGAAGCCCAACATGCTCTGCTAGAGGCTAAAGTCAACCAAGTTTGTTGAGACATTCTAGTTTTCTTGACATAGTTGTTCCTACCGTGTTATCACAAAATCTGACCTTGATAGGCTATTGATAAAGTAGACTCTGAGTAACTCTTTCAAACCAAACTTTTGGCTGAGGCTTAGCCTCCTCAACCTGAGAGGGCTCTCTCAATAGGCTTAAGATTTTTAATTAATGATTAGATGGCTAACTCTAGAAATAAAAATGGACAAAAATGTATAATTGGTTGAATTATAGATTAGCAAACATCTATTGGGCCATGGAGTCAAAGTAGTCTTCAAAAAAACATCATAATCAGCTAAACATGGAAGTCAAGGCACTTGGAGTTTAGGTTTATAAGTGAAACAGTAACACAGTGAATAACCACAGTCTACAAGCATGTGAAGGAAGTTAGAGCATTATCCAATGAATTCTAAGTAACACATGCTCATACCGCTGCAAATAGGTAATTGAAAAAGGACATAGAAATATCAAACACATAAACCCCTTGTGAATCTTGAGTAGTAAAACCAATCTCTGTATTAAGTTGAAACAACACACAGTCTGTTACAGTAACACAACTTCTTTTGCTAATAAAAATGCCAACCTTGATGAATTCGACCTAATGCTTCATATAGAGCCTTTACAATTTTGCATTCCATGATCCATCATTAGGAGAATTCGAATTCTATCCTTGACACCTATTCTATTCATGAAACAAACTATTAATTACATACTTACAACTAACTCTCTTTTATGAGTCCTAATTCAAATAGGAGTGAAAATCCTAAACATGTTTCAAAAAAACTTATCTAAAACTTAAATAATTTCTTTGACAGCTGCTAATCCATGTCTTCGACCTTTATGATGCCTCCAGCCTTGTTGTAAACCCTGCTGATTCATGACCTAACTGTCCTAAAAACCAGGAGACAGAGTTCCTGCTTTTTAGCCCTTAACCTCCATGCTTATCTTCGAGCAGCTTTGCTGGAATTGATGACTGTTTCATATAGGTCACATGTGAAAATATTCCATTAAAACTTCAATCTTCCACCTGTGCAAAAAGAGATCCTTGAAAAAATGGAAAAGGAGATTAGATATAATTGCGCTACGAAAATAGCCTGTTTTTGTAGCACAATTTTTATATCACTGTAAAACACTTCTTTTAACCCTTCTTTCTTCTGATTTGCAATTTGATTCTTCATCTGTGATCCTCATCTTTGCACCAGCAGCATCAAAACTTGAAACCCAACAATCCTTACCTCCAAAATACATATGAAAAATGTCAAAAACTCATCTTCAACAATTTCGTAGCGCGCTACGAAACTGCTGTGTATGCTCCCTTTAACACAGTTTTCAAAAATTTACAGTTTGAGGATATTTAAAACTCTTCAAAGATTTATGTCAACATCAAAAAGAAAAAAAAACTTGGCTTTAAAAGATGTTCTTCCTAAAAAATGATCTTCTTATTTATGACAAAACTGTTTTAAGGATTTATCACTTACTTCCCTGTTTAATTATTGTTGTAGATTCTCTTCAGATTTTGTCAGCTGTATTTCTAGGTCTTCAATCTATCTCCTCAATTTCCTGTTGCTATCCCTAAACTGAACATTCATCATTCTTACAAATCTGGTTTCTTTAGTTGCAGGTACAGTCCAAGTAAAATATTGAGCTTCACTGATGATTGTTTCTGGTTTGGAAACCCTTTCAACTTCCCAGAGAGTCTTTATCCTCTTGAATTTTGTCTTTTCAGCAGCATACCTTCTTGCTCTCTTCCTTAGTCTAGCAATTTCATAATTAGCTAATTTCAACCTTTCTTCCATTTCTTCATAACTGGTTTTTTCTGTTTGAGTGGAAAATACCCTGTTTTTGTCACCTTCAGGGATTGGTGATGAAAGGTCTATAAACTCTTCATCAACAATGGAGGCTTCCTCTGTTTTCTCTAACTCAATATTAAGCTCTTGCATCTTTTTGGATTGTCTGGTTAAAGGCTGTCTGGGCTTGAATACAAATGCTGCAACCCAATCCTCGAATTCCAGTTTCTTAGAAGATTTCATCTTCTTCGGTTTTCCTTCATCAAATTTTATGAAATCTGCCTATACCAAAGGGGATTCTTCAATATCAATGGCTTGTAAAATATCATTTAAGTTACCTTTTAAGCTTGGACTCTCCCCTGAAATCACTGCTTTACCATTTTCCTTTGCAATTTGACTTCTACTCAATCTACTTTGAACTGGTTTATTAGCTGACTGTTCTTGTGTCATTTCTTTAACTTTAGCTATCTTTTGTTTTGTAGGTTGAGGAGTCTCAAGAATAACCACTGATGCTTTACTCGCTCTTTCACCTGCTTTCTAGGTTTTAGCTTAACAAATCTTTTTGACCTTGTCATTACAGGCTTACTAGTTTCTGCTAGTGGGATTTCTTTAGCCTTAGGGTTAATGCCTGTAGCTTGTGTTTCCACTCCAAAACCACATAAAAACAAAAATGATGACCATTCCCTTTTGATCCTTTGGAGTTCATGTAAAACTATCAGTTTAATTAGACCATGATGAAAAAGGGAAGTTTCACATCCTTGAGATTTCATTTGCACCTTATCTGCCATCTTAGCTATACTCTATATATAAAGAATGGAAAATCTAGAGAAATCATGCCAGTAAAGTGAAATAGAAGTTTAAAATGATATGAATATACTTTATGATACCTTCCCTCACAGGTAAAATACCTTTGTATGTTGAAGAGAAAATTTGCATAGGTGTCTTTGATGTAGCTCCTTGGAATTGCCTTGGTTAAGTCTGTTTCTACAAATTCGGGCTTTAGAAATACTTTACATTCCTGCATGTCAAATCTGAAGCCTTTGAACCATCTCTCTTGCTCCCTAGGAATCTCTATCACCAAAGCTACGATTTCAGGAGTAATTGACAAGTTTAGGATTCCAATTTTTGTGTTTGAGCCAGTGAAATGTAGGGCAAACTCCTTTGTCACCTGATTGTGTCCTCCCTACAATTTTTCACAAAATTTCCAACACCCTGTTTTCTTGAAAGCCTCCAATACTGATTTATCTTTGACTAGGGCCTCTGTGCTTTCAGGCTCTGTTCTTAAACAATGTCTAGACCTGTGGTTTTTATTTTCTTCTGTCATATTTGCCTTTGAATTTCTGTAACAAATCAGCCTTGCTTGAATTTCTGTTTATCAGCCTCGCTTGATTTCAAAACAGTTAGCCTCACTTGCTTATGGTAGTCAGCCTCGCTTGTTAATGGTATTCAACCTCGCTTGAAAATATATGAAGGAAGCTTTGGTATGAGATTACCAATAGCTTAGTATTCGAAAAAGGAATGCAGTAGTGTTTTTGCATGAGAAATGAAACAAAAGACCAGCTTGTTCGAATTTGAACTCACCTACATGATGACCTCTACATTTGAAATGATGGATTTGAATGGTTGCATGCTTTAGAAATGACCCCTAGATGACACCTTATGATGTAAAATTAACAGAATTTGAAAGTTTTGTTTATTTGACATGATCCGCTACGAATCCGCACTTTCGTAGCACGCTTAATGTATTTTTAGGGAAAAGCGTTACGAAAGTAGAAGCGCTTTCGTAGCGCAAAACAGGTTTTTAACACTGTCTGTGCTACGAAAGTGTGGTTTCGTGGCTAATTCCAAATTTTTTTCAAAAGGTTTAAGATATGACTTCTAAACAGGATATGGGACTTTTAAACCATGGAATAAGGTTGTCAAACTTTATTTGGATATGAAAATGAGACTTTTGAGACTCTTACCCTATCACCTACCCTTTAAAGCATGAAATTACCCAACACTAATCTAAGACCATGACTAAGAACAATGTAAATTGTCCAAGTTTAGAATTTTTTTTTATGGTGATAACATGGTGATGAAAGGTTAGAAGGATTGGCCGCCGCAAGAAAGCCGCGCATATGGGTGTAAAAATAATATGAACACAGTATGAGCAGTATATTATGGACCTTCTCGACAAAATTTCAACCAGAGACACCACCATAGGTTCACATGCATTGAGAGCAATGAAGTAAAATAGGCAAGAGACAATATTGTTGTTGTGGTCACCTAGTGTGACAATTTATTGGAATTTAGGCCATGGATGTTTGGACCTTTATCCAAAATGATCTAGTAGCACAAAGAGCTGCGCGACACCCTCAACTAGAAAGAACAACAGCTCAACGAAATCTTAACAAAGGGTGCCCACATCGGGTCCTCACATACGCTTCCTCACTTATCTCGCAAGAGTGTATCAATTGTATATATATTGCAAAATTGCACCGTAAGGAACACATAAAAAAGGAACACATGCAACCATGTATGTAATAGCTACTGCGCTTATCATAAATGCTAGAAAAAACTTTGAAATTAATCATTTAGCACACCAACATGAACATAGAGATGGTCACGAGGGACTACTACAAAAACGTTGGTTCAACAAGCACAGAGGCAAAGAATGCAAAGTCTCCAAGCTAGTCCTCCTCTCCAAAATGATGTCAAAACTCTTAGGCCAAGACTAAGGAGATGTGTCCTCGTTGACTTGGGATGAGTCACATGTTTGTGGGGGCCTATTTGAAAATGGGTCCCCTGAGGCACAATTTTCGATAACGTTTTGTATAATTTTGTATGTGTGTAATGTGCAAAGGGAGTCAAGGGAATTTTGGGTGGGTCAAAGTCCCCAATTGTGATGTAAATGGGCTTAAGGGTAAACTGTGGACCTCAAACCATCGTTTGAGACCATATTATGTGTGCGCTAAGCATATATAAATAGATATACCGTGTCTAAGCTAAGTAGAGAATGTTATGATATGAATTATTGATGTCTAATAAGTTTATCCATCTCTAAGTTTTGTTCGGTTGGGTTAAGAGGCTCCTATTGGTTGTGTGAGCGGAGACCTAGTCCCGACTATGTGCGCGGAGACCTAGTCCCAGCTATGTGTGTGGAAGGGTTTTATAAGGGTTTTGTAAGGATAGTTGATGTATTTATTGACATATATAAAGCTAATAGAAAGGACAGTTTTGGCGAAGTTTACTGTGTTATGCATCTGAATTTTTTACTATTTATGCTATGTTAAGATCACATTATCTGTCTTACTTATTGATAATTGTGTGTAATATTCCAAATTAGGAAAAACAAGAATATAGAATATAGAACTAGAAAATGCAGTAAAATCTCATTACATCCACATGATCAGATCATAGAGCCATTTTATTAGATATCATAGTAGAAAATGAGTACAATACCTTGAGGAAAAGGACACTCAAGCTAGGCCAAAACAAGCCTCAAATGACCTAGTACATAAAACATGAAATATTGCTACTGTACAAAATGTCGGAAGGCCATGACTACATAGTCCTATAGAGAATAACTTTAGGGGGAAAATAATAATACATAGAACTACTGATATAGTGCTCAGAAAATGTCGGGATTAGAGATCTAGTCTTTCTAGCACAATTCCAAGACAACCCAGAAGGGGTTTATGGAAATACACAATATGAAAATTGCAACCCTAGGGATGAATTATGCTTTGCAACTGTGTGACTGCTTGGAGGTGGCTGATATGATATAAAAATTTCTGATACTTCTCCCAATAGATCATCCTGATGAAGGGCTTCTCCCCTCATAGGAAAAAACGCTCACAAACTGGGTTTATCAATCCCCCACTACAATTTCCCCCCAAAATAACGCAATTCATGAAGGAGACTGCACTGGTGAAGCTGACTGAAGCTTGACCTAATGCTGAATGGTGGAATGAAGCTCAAAGGAACCTCTCCTGAGCAGGCACTCGACTTCCCCCAAGGATGAGGGTGGGATTTCCGTCCAGAACCACCCTTGTGCTAAACAACACAACAAACTCCACAAAACAACTGAAGCGTGGAGAAAGTCATAAAATGCCAAACATAAAGATATTTATGATTCAAATTCACATTAGAATTGGTTTTATTCCTATAAAGAGATTTATGGGTCTCTCTACCCTCTTATTCATCCATCTTATTAACAAAAGAAAAAATTAATATTCCAACTAGTTGAAAGCCAATTAGGAATATTACAGTCCTCCCCTCCCAAATTTTGTTTTTCCTCCAAAAAATGCAAGGATAGATGCTGCAAAATATCCTCTCATTCCCCTGTGGAATCCTCATCCGAAGATTCTTCCACTGAATCAGATGTTCTTCGATCAACCTTCCCCTTAGCTACCCCTCCCAAGTGTCCAAGTTAGCCTTTGGTGATAAAACCAAATGGTTCACACCATAAAGAAGTGGTAGATCCATGGTGGCAACTACATGCTGTCTAATGGCCTCAATGAGACACGAGACATGAAAAATGTTGGGGATCTTACTCCCAATGAAAAGCTACAACCCATATCCTACTCCCCCAACAAGATGGATCACCATGTGTGGCCAATAGAAAATCTTCTCAGTCCCCTCCTTCTGAAATGTTGATGGTTTGTGTGGCTGAAAATGGAGATAGGAAAAATTTTCAACCCCACACTATTTCTCTCCCCACCCATGATCTGTATAGAACTTCTGCTAATCTTGGGATGTAGAAATGTTGTCCTTAAGAGAAAAGAATATATCTTGACTCTCTAGGATCTAAAATTTGGTTCTAGGAACCTTGCTTATCCCATCCATACTATGAAAAATAGATAGAGCATCATCACCATATGAAACTATAAATAGACATATATGAAATGTCAGATGGTAACAATAGTCCCTCAAATGGAACCAGCACAGCTCTGCTCCTTGTTGCCCCAGAACATAATGTGGCAGGTAGCTTCCTAGTCACTTGTTTGTTGCCTCTATCTACTCATCTGCCTAGGGGTAATAAATTATACTTGGTGTCAACCAAGTACACCCCAAACAAAACAACACATGCCCAAATCCATCTAGGAAGTGGCTATCTCTATCACTGACTATGGTATTAAGAATACCATGAAGTCCAAAGAGAGGCTTGCCCTCTTGTTGAGAAATGTACTATAAATAAATGGCAAAGGAATGTAAATACTTTGTTTGTTGACCAATGAGTATAAAGATACAATCCTTACCATGTCCTATTGGCAAGCCGGTGATGAAGTCCATAGAAGGGCTCTCCCATATCCCTCCCAAAAAGTAAGTGACTATAACAACCTTGCAGGATGGTTTTTTTCCTCCTCATTCTTCAGTAAAACTACACACTTCCTAATATTCTAGAGCACATCCTCCTTGAGACCCTACAATGAGAATCTCCCCATAATGGCCTGATATGTCCTGATGAAACCCTAGTGGCCAAAAATGGATTAATCATGTGCTGCATGTAGAATTTTCCCCTTGAGCTTAGACTCTTTAGTCAAGAAGATTCAATCCTAGTAATAGATGAATCCATATATCACTCTATACCTCTCAGCAGTCACCTGCCCATCAAGTACTTCACATGTGAAGTGGTTCTTAGAATACTCCACCAATAGCTAGGACTCCCAATCTAGATCCACACTCATCAATGACAGCGTTGTTGGCCTCTGTGATAAGGATCCTACCACCTCATTAATTCCCTCTTTGACATGTTCAATTCCAGAGCCACATATCGTAATTATGCTAATCCACTTTTGCTACATCCCTTGTAGCTTATTTTTCTCACAGAAAGGTCGAAATTTATGGTGGTCAATATTCCCTTGCAAGCTATTTCCCATCTAATTTTTTTTGAGTTTAGCCAATGCATGTATGAAGGCCAGCAACCTCTCACCATATATGGAAGACTCCTTCCTATATTGAAGTATCTTATGACTCTTAAAGGTCATGGAATAGCTCTCTTGCATGTAATATTCTCAAATGGGAAAAGGAGGAATATAGAACAAAATGTTGGAATAGCAGTGTAAAACATCACATAAAATTATGAGACCAATATGGAGCTTATTTATTCATTAAATAAGCAACGAACATGTATAATATAATGGGCCACAAAGTATATAACAAGATACAACAAGCCTCCAATAGATAAAATCCTCAAGAATGAGGTGTTGCTACTATATAAAAATGCCAGAGACACTGCTACAGTGTAGTCATAGAAGAACTGCTACAGTAAATGAGTACACAAAATATAAGGGCTGATATATGCCTCAAATATAATGTACAATTAAGATCAATGTTGTATACAACCTCAAGAAAAGAACCCAAAATGGTTTTCATAAAAACACCACTATAGAAGATATGAATCAAAGCCCTTGGGCTGAAGCTTCGTTGCAACAATAAAACTGGAAAGGTGTGGCTGATCTTATATTAAAAAGAATGTAGCCTCCTCCAATGGATCCTCTAGATGAAATTCTGATCCCTTCACTAGACAACCTCCTCTCCAAATGATGTACTGAAACCACCCCTACAACTCCTCCCTAAAATAATGTAGTCCAAGACAGAAACTATGTTGTAGGGGAAAATGATCAAGTGGAATGATGCCAAACGATGCAATAAGGGTGAAGGGCCTTCCTCACTACCCTCCCAGTGGAAGGAAACCTTCCTCCACTAAAAAAAAAGATCATAAATCACCCGGATCTGTTCTCCACTGCTACAACCTGCAACTCAACACATCTCCCAACAGTGTTAGGCTCCCCATAATCAACAAGGATTAAAAATTCCGACTACAGGGAGAACATAGTTTCAACCACTTTGGGATTCTAGGATCTAGCCCTCCTAAATCCGGAGAGGGATCTCTCCAATAAGTGCAAAGATGGATTTTTCTTTGAAGGTTTTAGGTGATGATTTTAGGCTATTTATGAAGGCCAAGGGTTTTGTTTTATTTTTGGATGGTTGAGCATGATTATTATTTGAGTGGAAAGTTATAAATGCAAAGAGTTTCAAAGGTGAGAAGTTGCAAGCAAATAGAACAAGCTTTGGCCAAAAATATAGATACTTGCAGGTTTTAGTCCATTAGGCTATGGAGTCATAAGAGGGTTTAATTGAAACAACAAGAGGCAAGAGTGGTCCATGGGGCAGGTCATCTATGTCTAAGGATCTCTTTAAAGTTCGATTTATGGAATGAAATGATACAACAAGAAGGTGAAATAAACAAATGAAGAACAAAGAGCAACCCAAGATCCGGTAAGTACTTTGAAACTAGCCAAATTTTCGACACTTAAGAAAGAAATAAAAGTAATCCAGGATCTGGTAAGTACTTCGAAACTAGCCAGCCTTTGATACACTTTCAATAGAAAACATTTAAAACCCAAGGGAAACATAAAGGAAACTGTTGGAGAAGAAACTAGCGGGTCGGGCTCACCACAAAACCTCTCCTAGCTCTACTTTACTTGGTATAATTTCAAGACAAACACATAAGAGAACAAATAATGGTCTAAGATTTGGTAAGTACTTTGAAACTAGCCAGCTTTCAACACATTCCAAGGGAAACTTTCAGATAGTATTTGGGGATAAAACGAGGACTAGGGCTCACCATATCTTCCTTAGTTCATCTCTACTTAACATAAACTGAAAATAACATTCAATAATAAAAATTAGCTAAGACAGTAGGATGAGGGAACACCAACATTCCTAACTGCTTAAACTGAATTAAATCATTCCTAAATAACACAATTTGGAAGAAAACATGTAGATAAAGATTTCCAGTCAGAGAAGGGTATTGATATACAACAAATCCTAACTCTATGCATGTCATTCTTTATAAGAGAAGATGAAAAAAGTGAAAACAGAAATAAAATAATGATTTACAATAAGAAAAACATCATCGTTGACATAGATCAGGATCCCATAAATCAGCTTGTATTGATGCTTCAAATTAGTTACAGCTTTAAGTCTAGTGTTTCAGGTTAGCAATCATCTTCACTTCTCAGCCTAACTATTCTATCACAAGCAGAGCTTCAAGAGCCAGTGAACACTATTTACAAGTAGAATTTTCAAGCTCAAGTCTATTTCAAAGTTCTGCAACCAAAATTTTCTCATCTTTTACAGAAGTATTTATAGAAGGAATGAGGAGGTGAGATCTGATAAAATATTTCCAAGGTTAATTAATACAGATAAATGACTTCTCGGCCTTTGAGGGGCTCGATGGAGAATATTATAGGTGTTTATCTGTATTAATGTTTTACATTTAAGATTTAAGCTCGGTGGGAGCTTTTTTTGACTTTTAAGGCTCTATTTCAGGTTACAATTAACTCTGCTGATATTTTGCATTAAGCTCCTTAGCAGAATTAACTATTCGGCTGCGCTGAGGTAAATATTTGATGTTCTGATAATAACTCGGCCTCTATTAAATGATTGAGGTTACAGGTGGCACGGGGGTAGCTGAGAGGAATCAATTTTCCTCTGTTGTAGCGGTGGAGGCCTTTCTATCTGATAGATCTTTATGATTTTCTTCAATTGTGTTTTAATTTGGAGGATTAGGGTTTTGATAACCAATCTTAGCCGTAATCTCCCAAAACTGTCTTCAATCCTCTGTTCTATTGTGACAGGTCTTCAACACTGATACTCTTTTGTTTATTTTATGCATTGATGTGTGTCTTTTTGATGTGCAGGGCCGAACAGGGCTCATATGGTGTCAATGCCCATGAAGCATTGATGAAACGTGGAGTAGAACCTTTATAGTTCTTTCCCTTTGATAAATATAAGTCCAGAGGATCGTCATCCTCAACTTTTTTTTCCTTTATTATTATGGGAAAAAACATTTGAAACCTGCAAAATACACAAAATATTAATAAATCCTGCGTTATTGGGTTTAACTACTTTGGAGGCTGTGGGGAGGAGCGTGGCCATTGGATGGCATCATCCAACGGTGGAGATCGAATGGAGACTGTTCATAAAGAACAATGGGCTCAATTAAGTCAGAGTCGTTGATCGCGCAAAGATCAATGGTTGGGATTGGTTGTGTTTATACAAAGTGAATGAGTCACATTGTTTGAAAAACAGAAGAAATACGAAGAAAATGGGTTAAAACTTTTGTTTCGGAGGAAAATATGGTAAAAAACAGAGTTTGGGGTTCGGGATGATCGTGGGCCGTCAGATGAGATCGGCCCACGAGATCAATGGTGGAGATTTTATGTTAAAAAACCTTGGCGAGGGTGGAGGGTGATATGTAAATGGAGTTTTATATCCAAGCCGTTGATCTGCAGAGATCAATGGTGGAGGGTGCATGTGATAACACACAAGGGAAAAGAGGGAAAGTAGTTTCGGGGAGGTAAAACCATTGTTTTCGCACGACAAAAGGGCGAGGAGGTGGTTTTTCCTTTTTGAACGTGATATGCATTCCCGCCCGACACATGGCCTTTCAAAAACACTTTTATCGCGTGACCTTTAGGAAATTATCCATCATGCTTAAAGTTACGCGACTTCGGACGTGGACCGTTAGATCTGGGACCTCAGATCCAATGGAGGAGAATGAGCGTGATATGAGATAGATGCGCGGGCGGAATGAGGATGGGTGGTTTCAATCTGGGCCGTTGGATCAAGGATAAATAGTCGAGATCAAATGTGGGAGGAGATAGGACCCACAGGGGTCAGGCTCGGCAAGGTTAATATAAGCCATTGGATTGAACAGATGGATGGCCAATATTAAGTCTGGGGTTTAAATGAAAAATATACAAAGGCGAAAAAGGAGTTAATAAGGACCGTTGATCTATAGAGATCAACAGTCAGGATTGGTCGAAAAAACATTAGGAGCGGGGTGCATGAATTCAAACCAAAGTTAGGAGGCGCGATCTGGACCGTTCGATCTGGACACATGGGTAGCCCAAAGGCAATCAGAGCTCGGAAATTGGTGGGGCAAAGAACTCGGGATGCGATGGAGCGATTTAGCGCGGACCGTCGATCTGCAGATCAGATCGACGGTGGAGAACTCATTGGGTATTGACCAATCGGAGAAGGCATTATGTTAATGCACTTGACGAAAAACTCGCGATGCGATTATGCGCTGATCATTGATCATATTTAGATCAATGGTCGATAATGTTTTAAAACTGCACCAGCGAAGAATCTTTATAACATGAAAAACCCAAAATTTAATATAAAACAAAGGTTTGGCTTTGGGGGCGGGTTTATATATATATGAAGTGAATAAGCGCCTGTCTGCGGGGCCTTTGATTATATGAAGGCAAAAGGCCCGGGGCTTATGTATGAGGGCCAATCACAATCAGAGGTCAGGCTTGGTCTTCGGGCTTTTCAATCTACCCATTTGAGTTTTTCTGATGCAATTGGCGCTTCGGGACCTTTGACTCTTGGTCTTGGGTGCAAGTTATATGGAGTGAAGCAGAGGGCAGAGTTTATGTAATGGGGCTCAATCGCATCGAAATTTTTGATGGTGGTCTTTCAATCTACCCATTTATATATTAAAAAACATTGCATGGGCGCGCTTAAACCAAAATTTAGAAAAAGGGGTTTTTTTTATTTACAAAGGGAAACAATGGATCGGTGACGAATTATCCAATGTTTTTAGTGCCCATCTGTGGGCATAAGGGTTATATGAAGCGGTTAATGGGATCGGGGGTTATGAACAAAAATTCTAATCGCATCGAAACTTTTAACTTAACCAAAAGACGTGTGCGCTCAGACTTTTTCAATGCGATAAGCGCCGAAAGGGGTTAGCACTTGGTTCTAGCACCAAGGCGTATGGGGGGGAAGTGGTTTAAGACTTAGCCCAAAGGGGCTTAATTCTGTAATACAAAAGCGTATTTTTTATGAAAAATTTCCAAGTTTTCAATAGATTTGGGGGTTTCGATGTAGTTAAAAAAGAGGCTGTCATCAGAAGAAGTTCTTATAGAAAGGGAAAAGGGAAAAATGGAAAATAGAGGAATTTCAAGTGGGAATGAAAGGGGTAAAAAATGGAGGTTAGTTTTGAGGGTGGGGGAAATGAAAATGGTGTTTATGTGAGTCTTTCCTCTATTAAATCACCATCTCAAATGTAATTTCAGAGTTTAAAATGGAAACAACAGTGAAGATATGAACAAAGGACATGATGTCTTCAAGAGTCTTCAAGAGATAACACTTTTTGCAATAAAAATTGTTCCTTGAAGGCTCCAAAAATGTTTTAGCCACCATTTGGTATGACAAATTTTATTGGTGGATAACACATAGATTATGTTTCAGAACACAGCAATGGGCTTTGGCCTAATGCTTGATTATGGAATGATAGTGAAATACTCTTCCTTTGAGGCTCCTCAAGGATTGAGGTGGGATTCCCACTCTGGAAAACCCTGTGCTAAATAACACTACAATCTTAGCTAAACAACTGAAGAAAGCTATATGTCTAAACAGACCATATAATCAAAATATCATCACATAACATGAATAAAATATGGCTGCCATCCTCTTCTTTATATAAGTGTTGAGCTTCCTCACCCTTGGCCCCACTCATTAAATCCATTATCTCCATGCATGAGATATCCCTCCAAAACTGCATTGTCCCTCAATAAATGTCCACTCCTCCATAACAGTGCTGTTGATTTGGTCAAAGTTGACCCAGTCTACATGCTCTAGCCCCTTTTCACACACAATGGTGCTTAAAAAAGCTTCAAGGAAGTCCTCATTTCACACTAGCAGTGATTTTATTCATATTAAGAAGATTTGTGGGTCTCCATACCCTCTTATTCAGCAAATTAAGAAGCAAAAGAAAAAATTAATATTCCAACTAGCTCATGGCTAATTGGGAATATTACAGTCCTCCCCTCCCAAATGTTGCTTGTCCTCAAGCAACAGTAAAGATGAGTGTTGCAACTCTTCTCCTCCACCATTGGTGACACCTCCATGTGATAAGCTTCCCCCATAAGCCAAGTGTCTCCCAATCCATCCCTCCATGAAATGCTCCTCCCAAGTACTCATGAGATGCGAATGACTCATCCCAAGGAAGCAAAATATCCAATGAAACAATCATGGTTTGCCCAATGTTCTCCCTGAAAAATGTAGCATAAGAAACATGGCGAATCTCTCTCCCAAAGGGCACATCCAATCCTTCCATCCTCCCTCCAATCATTCCCATAAAAATAATAAGGACATCATCAATGTATGGGATCAAAACCAAAGATACAAAAGCATCCATATGCAAAAATGGAGGTGGGTCATAGTCCCACATGTGGAACCAACGTAGTATATCTCTTGACTGCATCAGATAATGATATGCTAAGTGGTTTCCCCACCACTTAATTGCTTCCATATTATTCTCACATGTTTTGAGAAGGTGAGAAATGTTTGGTGCCTTTGGAGTGCACCCTGAATGATACATCATCTCCCTATATCCTCCTAGGGAGTGTCCATGCTCAACAATGTTTATGGTCCAAAGTTGGCCATAAAGTTTATATGGAATAATGATCCTACTTGGAGCAATGGCCTGCAAATATATAGTAAAGGAATGCAAATAATCATTAAGTAAATCATTATGCATACAAACATGATCCTTACCATAAAATCTACTCATACAAATGGAGTGGTCCATAGATAGATCCCCTCTCATTCCCAAAGAGGAAAGAGGTGGCTGTGATAACTCCTTCAAAGAGTTATGTATCTCCTCCCTCTCCACATGATCCATGCATCGCCTAAAATGCTAATATATCTCCTCTTCAAATCCTTCCCAAGCAAACCCTTCCATGATTGTATGGTATGGCCTCATGGAATAAGTGTGGCTGAAGAGAAAATCCTCATGTATTGTTTGTAGTAACTTCTCCTTGAGCTTGGAAGCTCTAAATAAGAATACCCTACCATGATAGTAGATGACCCCATATTTGACTGAATATACTTCCTCTTGTAGCTGGTCATCAAGTATCATGCAAGTAAAAATATTCTTGGAATAATCCACCAATAGCTGGGATTTCCAATATGGATCTATCCTCCAAAGTGACAGCGTTGATGATCTAACATGTACAACATATGTCATGTGGCTGCCCTCTTCTTTGACATATCCCATGCCAAAGTCACATAATGGAAGGATGATATCCTCCCTCTGTTGCTCCTTTCTCAGTGCAATATCTGAAATGAGAGTGGGTAATGATGATGTTTAGAGAATGTCTCCCTCCTCCTTGAGTCTACCCAAGACTCTTAGCATTGTACCAAGACCTCCCAATGTCGCCACTTCTCCTGGATCTATTAGTGGTGCACTATGATGTGAGACATTCCTCACCAACTCTGAATAAGGTGGCCTCCCAAGTGGATTGCCACAAAACACTAATGTCTCATGGGACAAAGTCATGTGCATAATAGATGGGACTGTTAGGTCCTTGCTTCCACTGCGAAAATCCACCTATGTTTTCTGTGTGGAAGTTGTATGTGATAGATATGTGTGCATGCCCTTAATCATCTATTTTTTCCCACTCTTTCTATCCACCCATACCTTCTGCAAAGTCTCCCAATCTGTGGTGACCTAAGATGGGCATCTTGAAAATTAGGCAGCCCCACTAGAATTCAAACTGAAACCCTCTGATCTAAGACAGAACCTTGAACCCTTAAGGTAAAGTACTTGGGTACTCCTCTCAATGATGCAAGAGCCCCTCCAATTGGAGAAAATGCCCCATCCCCACTTCCTAGTGGTGGAAGATCATCTCCTGCTATGCCAGCGTTGTGACCTCTTTCTGGTTCTTCTTCTTCTTCCTCCTCATAATCTGAGAAGACCTCTATATATTGTGCCTTTCCTGATGCACATCTATGTTCGGGTACCCATGATTCTTGGCATGTGAAGAAAAGCTTCCTTCTCCTCAAATCTCTTCGGACATCATTACTAAGAGGTATTTTACTTTGGCTCTCTTTTGGAAAAGGAGCCTTCTCATCTTTTCCTTTTGATGGAAAAGTGGGCTTTTGCTGAAATGTTGCCTTTGATTTTGGCAAGGAATCTTGTAGATATCTAGCCCTTTCAATGGAATCTTGAAGGGTAGAGGGTTTGATAGATTTAACCAACCTAGGAAGAGGTTCTGCTAACCCATCAATAAAAACATAGACCCTTCTTGCTACAGATAAATCAGGAACCATAAAAGAAAGTTTTATAAATTCATAAATATAATTTTCTGGATTACTTGATTATTTGAGCTTTGCTAGCCCCATGAAAGGTGCCTCTGGGTCTCTCCGATCAAACCTCTCCACCAACCTCCTTGTGAACTTTGAATATGCAGTCACATTGACATGACCCAATGTAGACAAGCCATGGAACCACCAATCATGTGCCTCGGGCCTCAAGGTGCAACACTGCTATCTTGATGGCCTCCATCTCTGGTACTTTTTTCAGCTAGAAGTAGATGTCTAACTTCTCTACCCATGATTTGGCAGTGCATTTAGATGACCCATCAAAGTTGGGTAAGAAAAATATGCCCATATTTTGGTGTACATCATGATTCTGTATGAATCCTCCACCTCCGTTGTGATGCCTGGGTCTCCTATTGTCCTTGATCTGAAAAAATTATTGAAAACTCAAGTGATCCTTGAATCTCTGATATTGAGACTCATACTCCATGACATAGTCTTCAAGAGTTTCTTATTCTTGAAACCATTCATTTCCCACTACTAAAAATTTAGGCATTGTAGAGCATTGGGAAACTTGCTGATGCTTCACTGGTTGATCACTCCAGTGATGAGAAATGATGGATCCTTCACCATGTAGAAACCATTTATGGTATTCCTTGTATCTATCCATCCTCATATCCTTTATTTCTCTAGCAATGTCTTGCATGGTTCGAAGAAGAAGCTTTGGGTACTTCTTCTCCTCATCTCCTTCTGATAATGGGGTTTTACCCTTGTCTTCTTTATCATTTGTATAATCAAACTTCTGGTTTATTCTTCTGAGATACCTCTTCTCTCTATCTGTGAGAGGATCTCCTTCTTCTGAAGACATATTGGCTTAAGATACACAGGTTGAGCCAAGATTATGCTCTGATACCACTGTAATATTCCCAAATGGGAAAATCAGGAATGTAGTGCAAAATTTTTGAATAGCAGTGTAAAACATCACATAAAATTATGAGACCAATATGGAGCCTTTCCATCCATCATAACAGCAACATATATGTATAAAATAATGGGCCACAAAGCATATAACAAGATACAACAAGCCTCCAAATAAGAAAACCCTCAAGAATGAGGTGTTGGTATTGTATCAAAATGCTGGAAGATTGCTACAACGTAATCATAGGTGCACTGCTACAAAAAATGAATACACAAAACATATATGGCTGTTATATGCCTCAGAAGATAAAAAAAATGAATATCTAGGCTCTATACAACCTCCAACAAAGAACCCAAAAGGGTTTTCAGAAATACACCAATATACAAGATATGAATCAAAGCCCTAGGGCTAAAGTTTCACTGCAACAATAAAGCTGGAAATATGTGGCTGATTTGATGTGACAAAGAATGTAGCCTCCTCCAATAGATCCTTTAGATGAAAGGTTGATCCCTTCACTAGAAAACCTCCTCTCCAAATGGTGTACTCAAACCACCCCTACATCTCCTCCCTAAAATAACTCAGTCCAAGAAAGAAACTACGCTATAGGGGCAAATGATTAAGTGGCCTGATGCCAATTGCTGCAATAAGGCTCAAGGGCCTTCCTCACTAGCCTCCCAATGGAAGGAAACCTTCCTCCACTGAAAAAAAGATCAGAAAACACCCAAATATATTCTCCATCGTTGCAACCTGCAACTCAGCACATCTCTCAACATAAACTGTGTTGTACCAATAATGATAAGTTTCTGGCCTAATGTCCTTCCGACCGTGGAATGTAGTGAAAATCTCCTCGAGGCTCCTCAAGGAAATAGGTAGGATTCTCACTCGGAGACAAAGTATACCAAAGAAGACCGTAATCTTATATAAACAACTAAACAAAGATATATGTCTAAACAGACCATATAATCAAAATATCATAACACAACATGAATGAATTATGATGCCATCCTCTTCTTCCTTTATATAAGTGGTATTTCCTCACCCTTGGCCCCACTCATTAAAGGCATTACTTCCATGCATGGAGTCTCCACCAAAAACTGCACTGTCCCATAATGAATGCCACTCGTCCATGATAGCATTGTTGATTTGGTCAAAGTTGACCCAGTCTATGTGTTCCAGCCCTTTTTCAAACACAAGAGTGCTTAAACAAGTTGCTAAGAAGTCCTCCTTTCACATTAGAAGTGATTTTATTCATATTAAGGAGATTTATGGGTCTCCATACCCTATTATTCATCAAACAAGGAAGAAAAAACAAAATTCAATATTCCAACTAGCTCATGGCTAATTGGGAATATTACATTGCACCATAGTTGTGCCATCATCCCTTCTTGAAGCATCACCTCTTAGCACAAAAGGCTTCGTGAGAGTTGGTAATACCAAAACTGAAAAAATATTCATCTTCCCCTTGAGAAAATAAAAGGCCCTCTGCGTTGTGCTGGTCTCATCCAAGGCTCCCCTCTTAGCACTATCTGTGAGTGGTGCCACTTGTTGTGAGAACTATTTAACCAACTTCCAGTGCGGGGGCCTTCCTGGTGGAATGCCTCCAAATAATATAACATCATGGTCTAGAGTAGACTGCATATCTAAGTGGACTGATTTTTCCTTGCTTCCTCTATGCAAATTAGTATCCATATTATGTGCAGAGGCTTCTTTAGGTGGATAGGTGTGCATTCCCCTGATCATTTGATGCTTATCGGTCTTCTTATATACCCATTCCATCTGTAAGGTCTCCAAATCATTGGTGACCTTCCCTACTGTAATAAACCACTACACAACCAATATCACATTGGTGTCAAGAATATTGACCACAAAGAAGTGATCAGTCAAAGTGTATGTCCCCAAGGTTACAGACAATGTCGGAACATACATTACACATTGCATGGTTCTAGCTCCTAGAACCAAAACCAAGAATACTTCAAAATCATCAGTAGGTATTGTTCTCTTCCACACTAACTAAGCATCAATAAAATTGTGGGTATCCCCACTATCTATCAATACCGACACCTGTTGTCCCTGAACAGTGGCTCAGACTCTCAATGTTAGATATTTGGGAACTCCCCGCAAAGATGCAAGAGCCCTTCCAATTGGAGAAAATTCCCCATTTCCACCTCTGCATGGTGGTGGATCCTCTCCTGGTGCCACAACCCTGATGTCTCCTTTTGGCTCCTCTTCTTCTTCCTCTTCACTATCAGAGGATACCTCAATATAGTGTGCCTTTCCCGTAGCACACTGGTGCCCTGGTGCCCATGGTTCTTGGAAAGTGATGCAAATTTTTCTCCTCCTTAGGTCTCTCCAGACATCATCACTAAGAGATCCTCTATCTTGGTTCTCCCTTGAGGGAGGAACCTTCACATATTTTCCCTTTTCCTGAGAGGAGAAAATTTGCTGAAATGTGGCTCTTGCCCTTGGAAAATAATTTTGCAAGTCTCTAGCCCTCTTGATAGACTCCTGGAGCATAGTTGGTCTAATGTATTTTACCAACCCATGCAAAGGCTCTGCTAGCCCATCAAAAAAAATATATACTCTTCTCGTTACGGATAGATCTAGCACCATGACTGAAAGTTTCATAAATTCAGAGATATAAGTATCTAGATCTCTTGACTTCTTGAGCTTAGCTAGCTCAAAAAAATGTGCTTCTGGATCTCTTCGGTCAAATATTTCCACCAACCTCTAGGTAAATTATGCATAAGCAGTTACATTAGAATACCCCAGTTTAGATAGACCATGAAACCACCACTCATGTGCTTCACCTTCAAGGTGCAGCGCCGCTATCGTAATGGCTTCCATCTCTAAGACCCGGTTAAGATGAAAATAGATGTCTAATTTCTCTACCCAAGCCTTGACTGTGCACTTGGGTGACCCATAAAAAGTAGGTAGAAATAATCTACCCATATTATGTTGTAGATCATTTTTCTTCATGTACCCTCCACGTCTATTGTGATTACTATGTCTTCTATTATCCTTGATCACACATAACTATTGGAAGTTTAGATGCTCCTTCAACCTATGAGATTGAGATTCATATCCTAGGAAATAATCATCAGGAGTATCCTCCTCTTGTGGTCCTCCTAACTCACTTCCTATTGCTAGGAATGTATCATGGTGGAGCATTGTGAAACTGGCTATAATGTTGGTTGCTCACACCAATAATGTGAGGGACTGGAACTCTCTCCATGTTGAAACCCTCTATGTGATTACTTCCATATTTCTACCCTCATATCATTGATTTCATTGGCAATATATTGCATAGTCTGGAGAATAATTTTTGGAAACTCCTTTTCATCCATTTCTCCAGATGTTATAGATGTAGTGCCCCATAGGCTGAGCCAAGATTATCCTATGATACCACTGTAATATTCCAAATTAGGACAAACAGGAATATAGAACATAGAACTGGAAAATTCAGTAAAATATCATTACATCAACATGAGAAGATAGTAGAGCCATTTTATTAGATATCATAGCATAAAATGAGTACAAGGTCTTGATGAAAAATACACTCAAGCTAGGCCAAAACAAGCCTCAAATGACCTAGTACATAAAACATGAAATACTGCTGCTATACAAAATTATGGAAGGCCATGAATGTGTAGTCCTATAGAGAATAACTGCAGGGGAAAACTAAGAATACATAGAACTACTGATATAGTGCTTAGAAAATACTGGGATCATAGATCTAGGCTTTCTAGCACAATTCCAAGACAACCCAAAAGGGGTTTCCAGAAATAGATAATATGAAAATTGCAGCCCTAGAGTTGAATTACGCTATGCAACTATGTGACCACTGGGAGGTAGCTGATCTGATATAAATATGGTTGATACTTCTCCAATTAGATCCTCCCGATGAAGGGTTTCTCCCCTCACTGGAAAATAAGATCACAAACTGGGTTGATCAAACCTCCATTGCAATTGCCCTACAAAATAACACAATTCCTGAAGGAGACTACACTGATGAAGATGTATTAAGATTTTCCTGATGCTGAATGGTGGAATTAACCTCAAATGAAGCTCTCTTGAGTGGGCACTCGAGGTCCCCCCAGGATGAGGGTGGGATTTCTTCCCTTCAACACCCTTGTGCTAAACATCACAACAGACTCTGCTAAATAGCTGAAGAGTGCAGAAATTCATAAAATACCAAACATAAAAAATATTCAGAATGAATTCTATGGCTTCCATCCCCTTCCTTATAGGCTTTGTGAGCTTCCTCACCCTTAGTCACACTCATTAAATATGCTACTCTGATGGAGACTTCCTCCCATTATGGTTGTGTTGTCGTTGTCGTCTAATAACTCTCCACTACCTCCATGACATCGTTGTTGATTTGGTCAAACTTGACCCCATCCACATGCTTTAACCCCTATTCACACCTAAGAGTGATTTATTCAACTGATAGAATGATCCACATTCACATTAGAAATTTTTTTATTCCTACTAAAGATATTTATGGGTCTCTCTACCCTCTTATTCATCCATCTTATTGACAAAAGAAAAAATTAATATTCCAACTAGCTGAAAGATAATTAGGAATAATACATTGCGCAAGGATATATGATCAAATTATGCATGATTATTGATGATTAATAGATCTGTTTAATTATTCGCATTGGTTAAGATCTGGATCAAATTCTGTTCTATTTATATACACTAAGGAAAACAACAATTATGTGTTATTTTGTTAATGAATGCACATTCTCTGAAATTATGTTATATATTGTTCTGCACATCTATATATGTTCACATTTGGTTTTTCTGAGGACCACTTCATTATTTTCTCCCTCAGGGTGAAGAAACCTGGTTCCATCACCCCCCCCCATACTGCTTCGGGTGAGACTTTGGTCTGCACAAGCATATCACTGCCGAAAGGGCTAGTAGTTGGAGGGTTTGTTGGTTTATCCATAAAATATGAAGTTGGGTCAGGACCCCTGAAGCCAACACCAGTATATAATCAATTCATCGTAGGATATTGGTCATAAATATTTCTTGAAGAATCCAATATTTATCAAAACTGTGGGGTTGGAAAGAGGACTCAAACGGCTACCAAAGGGCGCAATTTCAGACCTTGGAGATATGGAATTACATATATATAGCAGATTCAATATCGAGCTTCTAGAAGGCAAGAAAAAATATGCATTCCAGGATCACTGCAGTAAGGACAACACATCAATAGTCAAGGGTAAGTCTGCTACAACAAGGTATGTATGATTAGTGTTTGAATTTTAATTTGAATATCATCTCTGACATGTGTTTTTGTAGGATAGTGTAAGTATTTTTTATGTATGTTTGATTGGGATTTGTTCATAAATGTTGAACGTATTTACATTTGAAATTTTGAATATTTCTCTGACATATGATTTGCAGGAAAATGTAAGTATTTTGTTTGTATGTTGGTTTGGGTCTTGTTCATTAATGCATGTGAAGAAAGGAGGACACAATAGGACAACTCAGACACATACTAGAAGGAAAATGAAATGCAAAAGTATTGTCACTTGAAGCAAACATAAAAATACCTCAGGAGCTACTAGTGTTCAAAGAAGAAGTGTCAAGTCAAATATCAGGTCGTGTCAAAAGTCAGTATTTTAAGAATAATCAATGTAAAATTGTAAAAGAGTCATTATTGTAAAAGAGTCAATTTTCCTAGAGTTGGAGAGGAATTGTTGGGAGGTATAAGTGTAATTGTTGGATAATGTTACGGTTGGGTTGTAGTTCATAGTGCTAATGGGTGATTGGTCTAGTTCAAGAATATCATTGTGAATCATATTATATCGTGGATCATTTTGCCTGGTATTCGAGTTCACACTCTTGTCTTATTTATGATCATTATATGGTGGTAGGGAGGTGGTAGGTTGGTGCATGGATTCACCTACAGGTTGAAGCCTATGAACACTTGAGGGTGGGAGGGGTGTATAGGATGTCGGGGCATCTATTCAGTTGACTACTGAACAAACCTGGGCATTGGGGCGTCCTTCCAGTGGGAGATGGAGAAGAATAATTTTCTATAATTCTAGGAAGTTGTACCTTTCATTTCAGTTGGGGCCGAAGATTAAATAATTTTTTAGAAATAATTTCAGTGGTTTTTGACCTAAAGAGGGCTTTCCACCTAAAATTCGTTTTCCTATTGTGTTCTATTTTTTACTATTGTTACTGGATAAATGTCAAGAATAATTGAAGATTAAATAATGATGTGAAAATATTTAAAAGTGATAATTATTAATAAGTAATGATTACCCCCCTCTCTCAGTATTTCCAACAAAAGCCTCCACGCAGTAGATTCATATTCGCTGGACGACACACTCCACTTCCTCAAAATGTAGAGTCTTTGACTCAAAATTGGACCAAGTTGGGCCAGCCCAACAGTTGATCACTCAGACTACATAGTGCATAGTTCTGGGAGGCATACATTACATATTGTGTTGTTTTAAGAGGCAAGGGTTGAGATTTAGGGTTTATATCGCGTAGTGCATAGCTCTATAGGGTTAAGTAAACGATAATTGACCAGGAAGGAAATTTTCATAATTTGGAAAAGTGTGGGTTCAGTGAGGTCAAAGTGAGAAAGGGTAAAACTTGAACATGATCACACATTTATAACAATCGATGACATAACATTTATCACTCAAAACACATAACAACATGATCCCCTCAATTCAGCAACAATATGAAAACTTGTTCGAAGTGCAACACTTAAGAGACATGTTGCAAGGACAATGACGACAATTATGCGACAATGCATACAAATTTGGGAATGAGTGTAACACATGTCTATATGATAAACATGACTTATTGGTACCAAAGTTACCCTTTTAAATGAACCATCACTACACTTATGCGATATGTGACACTTCCCATCCCAAAATACGACATTTTGGTTTTCTTACAAAAAGGACTTGAAAACTTAGAGAATATACATGGAATGCTCTTATGACTAGTAATGATAACATGCAAGGTTAAAGTAGGATTTGAAATTTAGATGTAGGAAAATTTTTTGGAGGGTCTTGTACCAATGAAAAAAATACACTAAAGTAATGATAAGGTGGTCAATATTGAGATATATATATTATAATATTTTAATAATATAATACATTATTATATATTATAAGAGTGGAACAAGGTAGTGTGATATTCAAGAAGAAGCAACGATTAATGATGTGGCTCAAAATACGCCACAAATTTATTCTACATTGAACAATAGGTAGGTAGAGCATCAATATTTAGTAATTCAGATGGAAGGTATGGGTTTTAACCAACCCATTCAATATTATTTAACCCAAGTATAATATTAGCTATGTCAAGCTCGGTTGCAAAGAAATGTGTTCTACAAAGGAAAACCCTTGAAAAATCGTGTTTTTTCTAGTTGGTTGTGGGAATCAAAAGGCCTGTGATATACTTAGTGGAATAATGCTCCATGATGATAAGAAACATGTCCACTTCAACCACCCTCAGTGTTTTTTTATTGGCTTATATGACATTATAATTGGCATGGATTGGATAGAAACCCATAAAACCAAAATTGAATTTTACAAGAAGTCACTGGAGTGCCTCAGTGATGAGGGTGAGGAAGTCACACTACAAGGAATAAGGAAGCCAGTAACTATCAGGAAAATATTATAATTGTTGTGTAAATATGCATCAAGTAAGGGTGTGCCTTTTATGAAGTCTAGGTGACAAGAATATCAAATAATAATAGGGGCATAATGGAAGAGAACCAAGTGTTAAGGAAGTTTAGTGATGTGTTTTTGGAGGAAATATTGGGATCACCACTCAAAAGAGTGATATATTTTTCTATCAAATTTCTTCCAATATTAGTGACAACATTCATTAGGGGAATTTTGAGGTATAAAATGGGCATACTAAGGAAATTATAAAATAATAGTGGAAATAATAAAATAAGATTTGATTACATCATCAAATTTTAGAGGGAAAAAAGAAAAAACTACTTTTTCAACTTATCTCCCAATTTTTTAAATCAAATTTCGAGTGGGAGTACTCGTTGGATGCAAAATTTAATTCCTCATCCACGAAATACCCATGTTGGATACTTTTGATGGGTTCTACTACACACAAAATGAGAAATACATGAAAACGTGATTGTAATCACGTTTTTTTTATGTATTTCTCATTTTTCATGTAGTAGGGTCCATCAAAAGTATGCAACGTGGGTACTCCTTGGATGATAAATTAAATTTTGCATCCAACGAGTACTCTTGCTCGAACTTTGAGTAAAAACTTTGGGAGATAAGTTGAAAAAATAGGTTTATTATTTTATTATTTTTTAATATTTTTAGCCTTTTACTTAAAAAATGGCGAATCATCCCCCATGGTTGACATCATCATCTTGAATCCTATTACTTCTTATGAAGCTTATTTTTTTTGTAAATTTTTCTTAGGAGGCCCATTTTTCGACCTTAAAACTCCCTTAATGGGAAGCCCCATATCACATGTGTTCACCAAATGTAGTGGAGCTAAAGCCACAACTAAATGAAATGTTAGACATGTTGAAATTTTTAGGGAATCCTCTTAACTAATAATTACTTATTATGATATCTGTTAGTTTAATATTTTTCTTGTGATATTTTTTTCCACAACTAAGTTACATAAAGGAGCTAAAAAATAAATAAAAAATTCCATAAGGATCATAAAGAGCCATACATAGAATAACATAAATATTTACGTTGGAAAAAACCACATGGGGGAGAAACCCAACAAAAATTTCTTTAGAGAATAAATTCAATAAGAGAGACATCAAAGTAAAGTAAATATACAAACCAACCAATAAGACTGTCCACCAATATTCCAAGTCAAATCCCTCCATAATATTCTCCATGTCAACTCAGTCAAGGTTTACAAAAAAGGTTTGAAATTCAACCTATCTTCATCACTGAATTTTAGACTTGACCACAGAAATATACACAGAAAATTCAGACCAAAATAGTCACATGTGTGAGCTACTTGAGGTTAATAATCCACATGTGTGAGGGATCTTTCTCTCTATTGACTTTAAAATTCTTCTCCTTGACTCGACCTTCTTTTTCTTTGATTCGTGGTGTAGAAATATATTCGATGTGTGTGATATGAATTAGTTTTTGGATGGGAGAATGAATTCATATATATAGTATTTTTTAAGGGGAAAAATAGATGCCACTTAGGGGTCAGTCGACTTTATTCTTTACGGTCAACATAGACTTCTTGTGGAGCCAAAAAATAAAATTCAAAATTCAAGCTTTTCTTTTGACAAGGTCATGAAGAATATTCCTTATATTTTTCTTTTGACAAATACATGAAGAATCAATTTTATTTTGAGCATGAAGAACATGCTTTATAGAAATATCAATGATAAAAATATATTAATATGTTCAGCCCCACTGTATGTTACATAGCATTTTTTCACCATCCCTGCAATCCCCATCTTTCCATTGGAGGGTCATTTCGTGATCAATGTAAACAATGTCATGCCTTACAAATACCATCATTGCATCCCTGGCCATGAGGAAAACATTCTCTTCGTTGACCATTTTTTGGAGCGCACCACCGAAAACACCCGATTTTCAAACTTCTGTGGTTATAGTTATTGTCATTAGAAACCATATTATCCACAGTATCATAGAACAATGGTCGACATTTCGAATCCCAACGGGGATCCATCTTCAAGACGAGAAATGAATGAATGAATAATGAAAGAAGGTAGCAGGGGGAACAAGGTATAAATAGTGAGGGCTAATGATGACGAGAGTAGCTGACATCAACTTCAATTTAAAAATCTTTATTTTATTAATTAATTTTATTTATTTAAAAAAAAATTATTATATAAAATTTATTAAAAAAAAATTAATACTAAATCTTTTTTTAATTTATTAATAATAATAACCCTACCTTTTAATTTTTATAAATATAATTATTTATTTTAACTATTTAATTTTTATAATTCCCACCTAGTAATTATTTAAAATTCTAATTAATTATATTAATTTTCTACTTAATGTCTATTTTTTTTTAACTAAATTATTAAATTATTAAAATTTTATTCTAATAAATAATTTAAAAATTTTATTCTAATAAATATTTAAAATTTTTATAAAACTATATTAAAATAATAACCCTATTTAAATTCTAATAAATTTATAAACTAACTTATAAATTAAAAACGAAACCTAGAGTAACTAAAATAGTTTAAGATTTTTAAACTACATTGATTTACCTAAATTGGAGAACTAAATTTTATAATTAATCTAAAAGATCTAACCCTAAATTATACCTATTAACTAAGTTTAATAAAGTTAAATAAATTAATAATTAATAAAAACCCTAATAAAACTTTTTAATTACAAAATTACTTATTAATTAAGCCTATACCTATAATTCTAAACTATTATTAAAATAATAACCCTATTTAAATTCTAATATATTTATAAACTAATTTTTAAATTAAAATTGAAACCTAGAATAACTCAAATAGTTTTAAAAATTTTCTACATTGATTTTCCTAAATTAGAGAAACTAATTTCTATAAATTAATCTAAAGGATCTAACCCTAAATTATAACTATTAACTATGAAGTTTAACTTAATAATTAATTAAACCCTAATAAATTTTAATTATAATATTACTTATTAATTAAACCTCTACCTAAATTTTTTTATTTTAGACTTTTTATTATATAAATAAGTTTGATTTGAATTCTAAATTAAATTTAGCTTCCAATCACTGATAATAAATATTAATTAATTAATTTTTATTTAAAAAATAAAAATTACTTAAGAAAATAAATATTACGAGTGAGTGGAATAAGAGTTCTATCCTGACCTGACCCTAAACCAGCTGACTAAAAATGAAGAGAAGCAAACCTACCAACTCATACCTGAGATGCGGATGAAATTACGGCGCAAATTTATCTAATAAGGGGTCGCCAACTGTCACTAATCTCGTATCCTCCATCCCTGTTGATGTTATCCGGGTGTTTTATAATTTCTAGCGCTTCTCTAATCTTACGTCTTTGATAGTGTTCCTCCCTCACAATGATTTTAGCATCCTCAAGATGTAAGTGATGCTTTTTTTTCAAGGAGCGATCAGCAAGGGCGGAGGTTCACGTTCGCTCATGCTTAATATCAGCACCATGTTCTTTCAGACACTTTTGAAGAGAGCGCCCTGTTTCACCAATGTAACTCTTTCCACATGAGAAGTCAATCTTGTAAACACCTTTAAGTTGCCCCCCACTAATGCTATCTTTAACAGAGTGCATATTTTGTCTAATGGTTCCTGTTTCTGATAATTGAGAAAAAATGTTACTCCTTCCTAGCACCCTGGAAATCTTATCTGTCACCCCCTTAATGTATGGCAGAAAAACCCTTCCACTGCTCTCTTGAGGATCCCGACATCTCTTGGATATGATAGTGCTTCTTGCTCTATTTACGGCCTTCCTAATTTCCCTTTCCGTATACCCTATACCCAAGAAAACAGATGTCAGATGAGAGATTTCTTCTTCCAGGTGTTCCTTATCTGATATTCTAAGGGCTCTAACAGCAAGAGTGTTAAGGACACCAAATTTCTGGGCAGGATGATGGTAAGACTCGGCGTGAAGGTAGTTGTCTGTATGGGTTTTCTTCCTAAAAACTTGATGCCCTAATGTTCCATCCTCTTTTCTAGTAACGAGGACATCCAAAAAAGGAATGCTCCTGTTTTCTTCCATCTCCTTGGTAAAATCAATTTCCGAGGAAATTGAGTTAAGGTGATTGAAGAATTTCTCAAGGTTATCCCTACCATGCGACCACTTTATGTTAGTGTCATCTACAAATCTTTTCCACCAACTTGGACTTAAAGGAAAAGATGCAAGGGATTTCTTTTCGAATTTTTCCATAAATAATTTGGCCACAATCGGTGAGAGTGGCGAACCCATTGCGACACCGGAAACCTGCTCATAGAATTCCCCTTGGAAGCTAAAGAAGGTCGATCGCAAACAAATCTCAGCAAGCTTGGCTGTCTCAGGATCTGTGACTTCATTAATAACCTTCACTGCTTCATCTAAAGGGATTTTGGTAAACAATGAGACCACATCAAAGCTTACCAGGATGTCATTCTCCTCTACCCTCTCTTTTTCAATAAGTTTGATGAAGTCACTAGAGTCTTTAATAAAGGAATCAGTGTTCCCCACAAGAGGTTTGAGAATTTTCGCAACATATTTTTCTAGTTCATACATGGGGGATCCAATGGTATTGACAATTGGTCTAAGGGGAACCCCATCTTTATGAATCTTGGGAAGCCCATAAATTCTCAAAATCACCTCACAGGAGGGGGTCAATTTCTTCTTAACTTGTCATCGAGATGAGAGTTCGAGATTGCCTTCTTAACCTCTCTAAGGATCTTTGGTAAGGGGTTGGTCTTCAACTTCTTATAGCTACTACAATCAAGATGCTCCTTCATTTTCTTAATATAATCCACCTTATCTAAAACCACAGCAACCCCTCCCTTGTCTGCCTTAAGGACTACAATCTTGTCATTATTGCGAAGGACTCTAAGAGCACCTATCTCCTCCTTGCTAAGGTTACTTCTAGGGGGTTTAGCTTTTATTAGAATCATGGAGCATTCCTGTCTAAGAGCTTCTTTGTCATCCAGAGGTAATTCTCGAATGCCTTCCTTGATGCTGCACAAGATGCTCTCCTTCGGAATACCCTTGGGAGCAACAGAAAACCCTAAACCTTTGTCGAGAATCCTGCGAGTCTCAAGACTTAATTCCACTGAAGAAAGGTTAACAACATTTTTGTTATCATCATCCAAGTGCTTCCTATTGATATCATATGCGGGCTTCCTAATAATATTACTATCTTCACATATAAAAGGTTCTTCATAATCTTAGTATTAGTCTCATCCAGGTTTATGCTACTTTTATATAAGGGGAATCTGCGGAGCCCCAAGATTGTGCTTTCTTTCATCTTAATTTACCTCATTTTCCTTTTTCCATTGTTATCCTAGGCCCAATTGATCAATGAAATTAGTTAAAATTACTTTTAGAATGATTAACATGGCTAACTTGCTAAGTTTTGTGGTTTTTTCATTGTAATGCATTTTGACCGAAACTAGCTGCAAAATGCAGACATTCCGTAGCTAACCAGCAATTTTGCAGCTGTCTTCACGTTCAAGCATGTTCCAGGTGTCCTCTCAGGAAAAGCCACACATGGGTATATTCCACATTATGTCCTCATCGTTTGTTGCTCACCATGAAGAATGAACCGAATTCTGGACGTGGTTTTGGTACGTGGGAACTCATTCAAGGAGGCAGACTTCTAATAGGACTGTCCTAGTCCAGATGTCCTTTGTCCCTTTACGCTGCCATATTTAGAGTCCTAGTACGATTTTGATAAGGAAAGACAATGATCCCCGGATTGTTGCAAGTTCTGTTATGTAGATTTGTTATAAAAGCACTCGGGAAACCGAGAGACAAGCTCTAGATTTTGCTTAGATTTCATGGATTGACTGCTATATTTCTGAAGACCGAGAATACTCTGTTTCAAGTTATTTTCCTTTAATGAAGAAGACATCATTGCTTTGAACGCGTTGAGTTGATTTTGAGTTAGATTCCGTCTGGTGGTAGAGGGCCCCTGCCTCCTGCACGGCTTTACTTTCGTAATCTAGATAAGTATCTTAGTCATTTTCACGTTTTTGAAGTTTGAGTTCATAGTTAATTTCATTAGCCACTATAGCTATACTTGTTCTAAGAAACTCTTCCAAAAGAAGAAACTCTTGCAAAAGAAGAAACTCTTCCAAAAGATCATGATAATGAATGGGAAATGGCCGTAGTGTTGTAGGATTTATTTGTAATTTCTTTTGTTCATTATCACAGTTGAACTTATACTAAGCAAACTCTTCCAAAAAAATCCTTATGATGTCTAAGGCATGACTGTGATACTGAATGTTTCAGTTGTTTGTTTGCACTAAGTAGCATAGCTGATCTTACTCTTAAAACGCTCTTCCAAAATATCATAATGATGGGTAGGAGATAGCTGTGATGTCTTAGTTTTTAAATTGCTTTCAGTCTTTATGTTTGCATTTGCACTGAATTGTACAGCCAGGATTGTTCTAGCAAGATCTTCCAAAATACCATTCATGATGGACAAAACAGGTTGTATAATCCCATAGATTAATGCATGATAACTTAGTTAGGGTACTCCAGAGTCAAATTGCATTCAATTCATGCTCTGTTATTTTGTTTTAAGTTTGATAATGGCTTGTTAGTTCAGCACTGTTTTAGACTAGTGACATCTTAGTTCAGTTTTAGCTTAGCTCATTGTATTTTCATTCCAAATTTAGTTGTCATCCATTGTAGATTAGATTACATAAGTTGTTAAACTCAAACAATACGGCCTTCATTATTTACAAAATTTCTTTTTGTTCCAAATCCATAATTGACTCATAACCATCTGAACAAAAGACAGTATCATCTCAAGGCCTGAAGTACTTTTGCAACTTCTTCATAAACAAAACCTTTCCTCAAAAGACTACTTTAAAAAGAAATCTATAACTTTTGAATAAGGTTTAGTGATGATAAACTAAGTTGCAGAATAGAATTAGGAGCTAGTCTTAGAGTAGAGATCTTATGATGTTAACAATATTTTTCTCCAAATATGTTTCAACAAATCTTTAATCATGGATAAAATGTTGTATCATTATAAGCTGATTGTTTAATTGTTTAGTTAGGATAATTTGTATACTTAGCTGACCATTTCTCAAGCTCTCCCAAAATACCTTTGATGAAAGAATTGGACAAGTTAAGTTTATGTTTTGATTCATTTTCTTGAAGTCATTATCAAGCTTTGTATTCTTCTTAGTCATAGTTTAGGTTTGATTCTGTTTCAGTATTTGCATTTGCATTTGTCATTTGTCATCAACAAATTAGGCTTCACTCTGTTTTTAACCAGTAGCTTCTTTCCACCAGCATTTAGTTCTTTTCCTTGTGAACATAAAACCATCAAAATACCAAAAACATCATAAAACACTAAACACAATGCAGTAAGAAACAAACACCTAGGCACATACAGTGCACTTCACTTCAGCAGTTTACCAACCCTGGTTGACAATTAAATGAACTCAATTTAGGAGACTAGGTTGAGCCCAAACAAGATCTTATTATTATCTTCATTAGTAAAGATCTTCCATTAATATCTGTCTTCACCATGCTCCCGTATTCGTTGTTTCCTAATTTCAAAATCGATTTTGAAGAGCCACACGGGCCACGTGGGCTATGTTCCATTACTCCTTCTAAATGTGAGTTAATGCAGGAGTCAACACAACCTTCATGGATGCCCTCACGGTTGTTGACCGCATGGTAAGTCCCTATGTCATTATTATTTGAACAACTCGTAATGCCCACGTTAAAGACTTCGTTTTCGGAATTAAGGGATGCATTCCCCACTGCTGAACTTTGGTTAAGATAAACCGAGTCCCACCTATCCATGAATGAATCCTCAGACATGGAAACTCTACTGCTATCATACCTATCTACGGAATCGACAAGTGAGCTATTTTTTTCATCGTAAGTTGAATTAAAGAAAGGAAAGCCATCATATACTGTCTTGATCAGAGCTGCGTGATTAGGGTGTATGTAGACCGGGAAATCATTGCTTCCAGGATTACGCAGGCCCACTGGCACGACTAGAGGAGCCATATCCAAACTCCTGTTTCTAATTCTAAGAAGTTCAGTGCATTTGTAGGCACACCTGTCCTTCGATGCAGAATCAGAATCGACTCTAATCAAACATTCTCCTTCGTTAAAACTGTTGGGATCGTCCCTATTCGGTGTTTCGATGTTGTGGTTACTATTGTCCGAAATGATAATCCGATTTACCTTGTAGTCACCGTTAGCAGAAGAACCGGTGACAAAAATATTAGATCCACTTGAGTGCACAGGTATGCAGAAGGATTCTGCACGCTCTCGGCATCTATCCAATGACCCATTAGAATCTAACACAAGCTTCTCAACGAGAGCCAATTTCTTGAATTTGACCAGTTTCCTGGACTGTCTATCATGCGCTACCCGACCCTCCATCTGAACTCTAATAGTCACCCTTGCATCAATGGTTTTCCGTAGATCCGTACTAATTAGATTGGCAAGCTTCAAATGCAGAGAAAGGGTTGTGCGTCCTAGCTTATCTAATGTTGCACGAGTGCGCTTAATCTCCCCACGGATAATGTTAAAACTAAGTTTGTGAAACAATCTATTGTATCTGCGAAGGTGAAGAATGGGTTTAATGCAAGCGAAGTCGGGGATCAGGTTAAAGTCACGGCATTCTTTGAGAAAATGGAGGTCTGCAGCCCATCTTTCAATCTTAATTCTAGTTCTTTCTAGATAACAGATATCTGCCCAAGACTCCCCTCTGTGTAGGGAAATAATTCTGGTTTTCAAACTTCTATGGTTATGGTTATTGTCATCAGAAACCGAATTATCCACAATATCATAGAACAATGGTTGACGTTTCGAATCCCAACGGGGATCCACTTCAGGACGAGAAATGAATGAATGAATAATGAAAGAAGGTAGCAGGGGGAACAAGGTATAAATAGTGAGGGCTAATAATGATGAGAGGAGCCGACAACAACTTAACTTTAAAAATATTTATTTTATTAACTAATTTTATTTATTTAAAAAAAAATTATTATATAAAATTTATTAAAAAATTTTAATACTAACTTTACTTTTTTTTTTAATTTATTAATAATAATAACCCTACCTTTTAATTTTTATAAATATAATTATTTATTTTAACTATTAATTTTTATAATTCCCACCTAGTAATTATTTAAAATTCTGATTAATTATATTAATTTTCTACTTAATGTCTAAATTTTTTAACTAAATTATTAAATTATTAAAATTTTATTCTAATAAATAATTTAAAATTTTTATTCTAATAAATAATTTAAAATTTTATAAAACTATATTAAAATAATAACCCTATTTAAATTCTAATAAATTTACAAACTAATTTATAGATTAAAAACGAAACCTAGAGTAACTAAAATAGTTTAAGATTTTTGGACTACATTGATTTACCTAAATTGGAGAACTAAATTTTATAATTAATCTAGAAGATCTAACCCTAAATTATACCTATTAACTAAGTTTAATAAAGTTAAATAAATTAATAAGTAATAAAAACCCTAATAAAACTTTTTAATTACAAAATTACTTATTAATTAAGCCTATACCTATAATTCTAAACCATTATTAAAATAATAACCCTATTTAAATTCTAATATATTTATAAACTAATTTTTAAATTAAAATTGAAACCTAGAATAACTAAAAGAAGTTTAAAAAAAATTTCGTACATTGATTTACCTAAATTAGAGATACTAATTTCTATAAATTAATCTCGTGGATCTAACCCTAAATTATAACTATTAACTATGAAGTTTAACTTCAAAATTAATGTTCCGGATGCGGATGACATCGCGGGTTAAGAGGCCTCCAGGCCTGGTGAAAACACCAAGGAGGTTCACCTGGGGTGGCCACATGGCCCCCCATGGTGTTATTAATGGCAAGTTCATTACTCCCGAACGCTTGTTATTAACTCCTCCTCGCCGTCACTTGAACCGTCCTGCTCGCCGCACCAGACTTCAAATGGAGCACCATTGCTCGCATTCTTCCGATTGCTTCGGCTCTGCTCACCGCCCTTTGTCACCTCTGCGCTCTCAGTGCCCGGGCGGCTGTGCAATTGGTGGGGCTCGCATTGATACAGGTCGCAGACGCTCTTTGCAATGTTGTTTGGATACGCTTCCCGGCCATCGTTTCTCAAATAGTAACTTCTGCCCTGTTCTGTTCAATTCTCATACTTCTCCTGTTATTGTTGGTCAAATTAACTCTATTCCTGCAGCTCCTTCTGGTAACTGGTCGGATTCCTCTCGGAATTTCAGTATGCCCAGGCTCAGGCAAAGAATGTCTTGCAGGAAAGGAGCCTCTCGAGGCAGGTCCATGAGTGAGCGACCCTCCAATTCTAATGCAGATTACTCCATGGAACAAGCTGAAAGGCGTCCCACTCCCCTTTATGTTGATCTTGCTGGCCGTCTCCATGAAAGCGTTGCCCCGGCGCCTCCTCAGCCCTCGCACCCGCATCGTGCTCCCGCTCTGAATGCTCTGTCGCCTCCCCCGCTTCAGGCTTCCGCCCCCCCTTCTCGCCCTGGCAGTCATTATTTAAGGCAATCAACGCAACACGCTGAGCTGCGTTTCGATTGCGCCTTCGACCGGCCCTCCATTACTGCCCTCATCACGATTTCTCTTCGAGAAGAGACCACTCTCCCTCCTGTTCAGCCGCTTAACCCTGTGCACTCCCCTTCCAAGCCTAACTTCGAGCCCCCCTCTGGCCCTGCACCCGGTCCTAGCGCGCACCCCCTCGGAATTCCGCCTGCCTCTGTCACTGCTCATCTGGGACAGGCGCACTTGCAGATGGAAGCTGGCCCGTCAGGAGAAGATGCTGATAAGAACGATGAAGAGGATGCGGAAGAACACTATGGCTGTCGAATCGAGGAAGAGAATCCGGACTCCGACTAATTGCTCCAGGACCAATTCTCAGTATGATTTATGTGCTAGAATTTTTGATAAATTTCTGTTTTCAATGGTCACTCACAGCAGACAAAGCTGCATGTATTTTTTGGCTCTTTTTAGTTTTGTTAATCCGTATGTAAGTGACTTTGCGCCGGTTTCCCAGTTCCTGGGCGGTGGCAACTCTGATAAAAGAGCTGGTTTCCCGTTAATGGGCAGCTCTATAGCTAGACAGACAGTGGACATCAAGCCCGGTCTCAGGCTTCCTCAGCTGAGCCGTGGCAGTTTTGTACTTTTATGTTTATAATAGAAATAGCGTAATTTAGAAAAAAAACTTCAAAATTAATTAAACCCCAACAAATTTTAATTATAAATACTTATTAATTAAACCTCTACCTAAATTTTTTTATTTTAGACTTTTTATTATATAAATAAGTTTGATTTGAATTCTAAATTAAATTTAGCTTCCAATCACTGATAATAAATATTAATTAATTAATTTTTATTTAAAAAATAAAAATTACTTAAGAAAATAAATATTACGAGTGAGTGGAATAAGAGTTCTATCCTGACCTGACCCTAAACCAGCTGACTAAAAATGAAGAGAAGCAAACCTACCAACTCATACCTGAGATGCGGATGAAATTACGGCGCAAATTTATCTAATAAGGGGTCGCCAACTGTCACTAATCTCGTATCCTCCATCCCTGTTGATGTTATCCGGGTGTTTTATAATTTCTAGCGCTTCTCTAATCTTACGTCTTTGATAGTGTTCCTCCCTCACAATGATTTTAGCATCCTCAAGATGTAAGTGATGCTTTTTTTTCAAGGAGCGATCAGCAAGGGCGGAGGTTCACGTTCGCTCATGCTTAATATCAGCACCATGTTCTTTCAGACACTTTTGAAGAGAGCGCCCTGTTTCACCAATGTAACTCTTTCCACATGAGAAGTCAATCTTGTAAACACCTTTAAGTTGCCCCCCACTAATGCTATCTTTAACAGAGTGCATATTTTGTCTAATGGTTCCTGTTTCTGATAATTGAGAAAAAATGTTACTCCTTCCTAGCACCCTGGAAATCTTATCTGTCACCCCCTTAATGTATGGCAGAAAAACCCTTCCACTGCTCTCTTGAGGATCCCGACATCTCTTGGATATGATAGTGCTTCTTGCTCTATTTACGGCCTTCCTAATTTCCCTTTCCGTATACCCTATACCCAAGAAAACAGATGTCAGATGAGAGATTTCTTCTTCCAGGTGTTCCTTATCTGATATTCTAAGGGCTCTAACAGCAAGAGTGTTAAGGACACCAAATTTCTGGGCAGGATGATGGTAAGACTCGGCGTGAAGGTAGTTGTCTGTATGGGTTTTCTTCCTAAAAACTTGATGCCCTAATGTTCCATCCTCTTTTCTAGTAACGAGGACATCCAAAAAAGGAATGCTCCTGTTTTCTTCCATCTCCTTGGTAAAATCAATTTCCGAGGAAATTGAGTTAAGGTGATTGAAGAATTTCTCAAGGTTATCCCTACCATGCGACCACTTTATGTTAGTGTCATCTACAAATCTTTTCCACCAACTTGGACTTAAAGGAAAAGATGCAAGGGATTTCTTTTCGAATTTTTCCATAAATAATTTGGCCACAATCGGTGAGAGTGGCGAACCCATTGCGACACCGGAAACCTGCTCATAGAATTCCCCTTGGAAGCTAAAGAAGGTCGATCGCAAACAAATCTCAGCAAGCTTGGCTGTCTCAGGATCTGTGACTTCATTAATAACCTTCACTGCTTCATCTAAAGGGATTTTGGTAAACAATGAGACCACATCAAAGCTTACCAGGATGTCATTCTCCTCTACCCTCTCTTTTTCAATAAGTTTGATGAAGTCACTAGAGTCTTTAATAAAGGAATCAGTGTTCCCCACAAGAGGTTTGAGAATTTTCGCAACATATTTTTCTAGTTCATACATGGGGGATCCAATGGTATTGACAATTGGTCTAAGGGGAACCCCATCTTTATGAATCTTGGGAAGCCCATAAATTCTCAAAATCACCTCACAGGAGGGGGTCAATTTCTTCTTAACTTGTCATCGAGATGAGAGTTCGAGATTGCCTTCTTAACCTCTCTAAGGATCTTTGGTAAGGGGTTGGTCTTCAACTTCTTATAGCTACTACAATCAAGATGCTCCTTCATTTTCTTAATATAATCCACCTTATCTAAAACCACAGCAACCCCTCCCTTGTCTGCCTTAAGGACTACAATCTTGTCATTATTGCGAAGGACTCTAAGAGCACCTATCTCCTCCTTGCTAAGGTTACTTCTAGGGGGTTTAGCTTTTATTAGAATCATGGAGCATTCCTGTCTAAGAGCTTCTTTGTCATCCAGAGGTAATTCTCGAATGCCTTCCTTGATGCTGCACAAGATGCTCTCCTTCGGAATACCCTTGGGAGCAACAGAAAACCCTAAACCTTTGTCGAGAATCCTGCGAGTCTCAAGACTTAATTCCACTGAAGAAAGGTTAACAACATTTTTGTTATCATCATCCAAGTGCTTCCTATTGATATCATATGCGGGCTTCCTAATAATATTACTATCTTCACATATAAAAGGTTCTTCATAATCTTAGTATTAGTCTCATCCAGGTTTATGCTACTTTTATATAAGGGTACCTTATTATTATCTTCATTAGTAAAGATCTTCCATTAATATCTGTCTTCACCATGCTCCCGTATTCGTTGTTTCCTAATTTCAAAATCGATTTTGAAGAGCCACACGGGCCACGTGGGCTATGTTCCATTACTCCTTCTAAATGTGAGTTAATGCAGGAGTCAACACAACCTTCATGGATGCCCTCACGGTTGTTGACCGCATGGTAAGTCCCTATGTCATTATTATTTGAACAACTCGTAATGCCCACGTTAAAGACTTCGTTTTCGGAATTAAGGGATGCATTCCCCACTGCTGAACTTTGGTTAAGATAAACCGAGTCCCACCTATCCATGAATGAATCCTCAGACATGGAAACTCTACTGCTATCATACCTATCTACGGAATCGACAAGTGAGCTATTTTTTTCATCGTAAGTTGAATTAAAGAAAGGAAAGCCATCATATACTGTCTTGATCAGAGCTGCGTGATTAGGGTGTATGTAGACCGGGAAATCATTGCTTCCAGGATTACGCAGGCCCACTGGCACGACTAGAGGAGCCATATCCAAACTCCTGTTTCTAATTCTAAGAAGTTCAGTGCATTTGTAGGCACACCTGTCCTTCGATGCAGAATCAGAATCGACTCTAATCAAACATTCTCCTTCGTTAAAACTGTTGGGATCGTCCCTATTCGGTGTTTCGATGTTGTGGTTACTATTGTCCGAAATGATAATCCGATTTACCTTGTAGTCACCGTTAGCAGAAGAACCGGTGACAAAAATATTAGATCCACTTGAGTGCACAGGTATGCAGAAGGATTCTGCACGCTCTCGGCATCTATCCAATGACCCATTAGAATCTAACACAAGCTTCTCAACGAGAGCCAATTTCTTGAATTTGACCAGTTTCCTGGACTGTCTATCATGCGCTACCCGACCCTCCATCTGAACTCTAATAGTCACCCTTGCATCAATGGTTTTCCGTAGATCCGTACTAATTAGATTGGCAAGCTTCAAATGCAGAGAAAGGGTTGTGCGTCCTAGCTTATCTAATGTTGCACGAGTGCGCTTAATCTCCCCACGGATAATGTTAAAACTAAGTTTGTGAAACAATCTATTGTATCTGCGAAGGTGAAGAATGGGTTTAATGCAAGCGAAGTCGGGGATCAGGTTAAAGTCACGGCATTCTTTGAGAAAATGGAGGTCTGCAGCCCATCTTTCAATCTTAATTCTAGTTCTTTCTAGATAACAGATATCTGCCCAAGACTCCCCTCTGTGTAGGGAAATAATTCTGGTTTTCAAACTTCTATGGTTATGGTTATTGTCATCAGAAACCGAATTATCCACAATATCATAGAACAATGGTTGACGTTTCGAATCCCAACGGGGATCCACTTCAGGACGAGAAATGAATGAATGAATAATGAAAGAAGGTAGCAGGGGGAACAAGGTATAAATAGTGAGGGCTAATAATGATGAGAGGAGCCGACAACAACTTAACTTTAAAAATATTTATTTTATTAACTAATTTTATTTATTTAAAAAAAAATTATTATATAAAATTTATTAAAAAATTTTAATACTAACTTTACTTTTTTTTTTAATTTATTAATAATAATAACCCTACCTTTTAATTTTTATAAATATAATTATTTATTTTAACTATTAATTTTTATAATTCCCACCTAGTAATTATTTAAAATTCTGATTAATTATATTAATTTTCTACTTAATGTCTAAATTTTTTAACTAAATTATTAAATTATTAAAATTTTATTCTAATAAATAATTTAAAATTTTTATTCTAATAAATAATTTAAAATTTTATAAAACTATATTAAAATAATAACCCTATTTAAATTCTAATAAATTTACAAACTAATTTATAGATTAAAAACGAAACCTAGAGTAACTAAAATAGTTTAAGATTTTTGGACTACATTGATTTACCTAAATTGGAGAACTAAATTTTATAATTAATCTAGAAGATCTAACCCTAAATTATACCTATTAACTAAGTTTAATAAAGTTAAATAAATTAATAAGTAATAAAAACCCTAATAAAACTTTTTAATTACAAAATTACTTATTAATTAAGCCTATACCTATAATTCTAAACCATTATTAAAATAATAACCCTATTTAAATTCTAATATATTTATAAACTAATTTTTAAATTAAAATTGAAACCTAGAATAACTAAAATTAATTAAATAAAATAAATATTTTTAAACTTAAGTTGTCGTCGGCTCCTCTCATCATCATTAGCCCTCACTATTTATACCTTGTTCCCCCTGGTACCTTCTTTCATTATTCATTCATTCATTTCTCATCCTGAAGATGGATCCCCGTTGGGATTCGAAACGTCGACCATTGTTCTATGATACTCTAAGGAGTTGTCGTCATGGATATATGTTTTCAGTTTCCCTTAGAAGGTACTATTGAAAACCCCCTATGGTGGACCACTCTTGTAAAGACCATAATGAGCTATTCATGAGAACACTAGCATTCTTAACTCAAAGAATCTTTCAGTCATTATCTGGGATATTTTTAATAAGTCTTTAAGGTAGAGGAACTAGCCAGTAATGATTAGTCACTAAAAATGTTTCATGCCATCCATACTCTTAAGGAGTAGATCTGTCTCCCCACTTATTATGTAGCCTCTAAGGTTAATCATAATCAGAGCTCACAAAATATTTAGGGGAGGATAAGAGGTCTTGTGATGAGCCGACCTACCAAGATCATGGGACTTAACATGCATGACATGTTTATGCGGGTTTTCTGTTGCCAAATTTTTTCCTCTTGTGAAACCCTTTCCTCCCATATTTTTTGGAGATTGATTTCCTCTTGTTTTCTTTTCTCATTGAGGCCTTTGTTTATGGTTTGTTGTTGCAAGGATTCTTGTTATAGTTCGATTAGTTTCTTCTCTAAGATGATGTTGTCGATTTTTTTTTTTGTTCCAAGTCCTTATCTGTGCCTCAAGCAAATTTAGTTTTTTCCAAAACCTGTACTTTTTGTTTTCGTGGTTGGGCTGAGGGGTATCCAACCATTCTTTCATTTTTTCCAAGAATTTTGGGTGATCAATCCAAAAAGCTTCAAATATGAAGGGCTTATTTTTGGGTCCAACTGAGATCTGGATAGATAGGGAGATAGGCCAGTGATCTAAGCCCACTTGAGGAAGAATTTTGGCTTCTATTTCCCAGGAGGTTAGGTAGATGTCCTCTGAAAGGAGAAATCAGTCTAGCTTTGAGGCTATCTACCTATCACCACCTCGCCTGTTATTCCAGGTGAAGGAACCATTTTTGGTGGGGATATGTATGAGGCTTAGATCATCTATGGTTGTCTTGAAAGCCTTTGAATCTTTATCCAGCTTCCTCAATCCCCCTCTCTTTTCCTTCAGGTTGACCACCATATTGAAATCCACTGCTATAATTTTGTAAGGGTGGTTGAAGGATCTTTGGGTTCTATTGAGATTGCTTACAAGTTCAAGTCTTTCAACCACTGTGTGGGGAGCATAGACATTGGTAACACATAAGCTATACGTAGTTCCTATGATTTTCAAGAAAGTTGTTAGGGTATGTCTAGTGGCAGCTGAGTCAGTGAGATCGAATAGGGAGTTCTTCCAAAGAGTGGTTATGCCACCCGCTGAGCCTCTCGCTAAGATTTCAGCATGGCTGTAGTTTTTGAAGCAGGTTTTCTTGATCATTTCCATGATTTCTAGGTCACTCTTAGTTTCTTGGAGCACCATAATATCTAGTTTGTCAGATGCTATTCTATTTTTTAGAATATTTTTTTTTCCTAGACTATTGAGTCCCCTTATATTCCAAGAAATGAAAATCATTGAGAACTTTTGGGGGTAGGGTTATGGCTCTTATTCCTTCATTGATGGGCCATGCCCCTAGCTCTCGAAGGAGTTGGATGGTGGGTTTTCGGCCATCATTTTTTTTTAGGTCCCTTTGGGAAATACTTTCCTGTAGTTATATTAGCTAAAATTCCTTTGCTTGCTTCTATTCCCAAGGAATTTGTTTTTGAGGTTGGATTCATGCCCTCTTGTAACAGGAATGCCTCTTCTATTTTTTGGATTTGATCCTTTGCGATGCCATCTATGCCATTATTTTGCAATTTTTTGGAGGTCAAATCCCTCTAGAACCTCTTCTATCACATGCTCCTTAGGGGTGGATGTTTCATGTGCCTGCTCCATCTCTATATCTTCCTGATTCTTTTCATTTTCATTCATGCTATTTCCTGGGGCTACGACATCTAGATGGTTGTTTTCTAAGGAATGTTCTTGTTGTTTGTGTTGTTTTTCCATATTGTTGTGAGGGGATGGTTCCTCCTATGTGGAGTTAAAAACTTCATATTTGCTATGTTGAGATACCTTGACTTGATCTTTCTTTGTGTATGTTCTTTTACTCTGTCTTTTTTTTTTCCGACTTTTGTGTATCCTTCTCGTCCTTCTTCTTGATGGTGTGGTATTCAGTTGATGATGACTTGTTTTGAGGGCATTCACGGAATAGGTGCCCATGCTCCTAGAACTTTCAGCATATGAAAGGTATATGCTTGTAATCAATTATTTTTGTCCAAATTTCATCCCTGTAGTTGAGCCTTATGGCTTCTGGTAGTGCCCCCGAGACATCGATGTAAACACAGATTCTTGCATAGGAGTGTAATGCCCATTTTTGGTTCCCTCAAAAATTTGCATGTATTCCCCTAGTTCATCTCCGATGGATTTGAGGACAGAGGGCGCCCAGTAGTCCATGGGTAGGGAATACAAACTAACCCAGACTGGAAATTTTTTGAAATCCTCTTTTTCGGGTGTGAAGTTTTCCTTCCAAAAACTCATGTAAAGGCCCGCTGAGTTGAAGAAACAAGGGCCTCCTTTAAAAATTATATCTCGATATTCCAAGAGACCAAAAAATACTATAAAGAAGCCCTTGGATCCTAGTTGCAGGTTGATTTCTCCCTTTGGTTTCCATTTTTCATAGATTCAGCCATTGATGGCTCGTTCCGTTGGCCAGGTTCCCATAAATTTTCATATCACAGCGTGCTCCTGCATGTATTCTCGGTAAAATGTGATATCTCGATCTTGGATGATTACTTCTTGTGTCCTCTTAGCTTTTGGGTGGCATCCATTTGTTTTCTTGGATGCCCCTGGTGCATTGGCTTCCTTGTTGGCATCATCCTCTTCTACAACCATTGTTCTGGGAGCTGAAGTGTTTGCAACGTGGTTCACTTAGAGGTCTTTAGCCTCTTTTCCTTTGTTCCCTTTGCTGTCATAGGTCTCAACAGTGATATCAAGGCGGGCGAAATATAAGCAGTGAGTGAGGCGGGTAAAGAATGAGGTGTTGTTCTTAGGCAATCTACTGACAACTAGATCCCTGAACGAGGGGATAGACGAACCACCATCCGGCTCTGATGAGGGGCCTCGGGGGGAGACCATGTAGGTTTGACAACAGAAGAGGTTGAAGAGTGATGTAGGGAGCTCATAATTTCGGAGCAAGGGAAGAGTCAGCCAGATCTAGGTTAGCAATAAAATGCATTTTTTACTCCTTTCATCAAGTTTTATTTACTTTTTCCTTAGGAAGCACTTTGTGGGCTTGAAACCCAAGATGTGGGATTTTCACCCAAGCGTATGGGTGTGAATACATGAGGATTTTTGGACATCTGATGATTTTAGTTGATATAATATCTCGAGATAAACTAAGAGCAATGAAAATCATTCAAGTCTGAGTTTTCTATCATGAGATATAATTTTTTTAAGTTAGAGTGTGGGCTTGTGCATGAGTGCAGGAAGAGTTAAGGTTGACTTGATTTTTAAGAGACCTTATGACAATTTTCAAGCCCTCATGGATGAATTGTTGGATCCCTTATGTTTGGTATAAATACAAGGTGATATTGGAGTCATTTCTTACAATCGTTGAGCAACACATGTGAGCAACTCAACTTCTTTTGTATCTTTTTTTGTGCCGCATGTTAGGATCAACCAAGTGAAGGAGGAAAAGCCTTGACATGGAGCTTTTTAAGACTATATTTGGTGTTGTTTCAATCTGTTGTAATGACAAGTGAAAAGGGAGCATTTGTGGATTGGTTTTATGTGTTTTGGGAGTGCTTTGTGTGGTATAAAATTCATGGAATAGGTTGTAGTCTAGATCAGAGGCTACAAGACAAGCTGAGGGCCTAAAATAAACTAGAACAGGGGGAAGAGAGGCCTATCTAGAATGCATACTGATGAGTCCCTTCAATAGGTATATTATGAGGGTCATGATGCCATCCTCTAGCCTTAAAATGATATTTGTCTCACATTTTTTCACATTTTTGGTTATATTATGCTTAGTGAGAAGTGTAAAAGGTATTTGTCATAGTATGTGGCCTAATGTGGTTTAATTGCAGGAGACTGGAGCATTTTTTAGATACTTACTATGCAGGGGCTTGAAGGAGACATCAAGGAGATAATCTAGGTGGTTTTTCCACCTACTTAACTCCCTAAATCAGCTTGGCATCACAACTCTCTCTCTCATCAATTCGAATTCATAGGCAGCCAAGCCACTACTAGTGCAAGTGAAGCTAAAGGAGGACAATATCCACCATTTTCGAGATGAAGAAGTAAATCACTCCTATTTTCAAGGGAGATGCTACAACTACCCTTTTGTATAAAATAAACAATAATAAGAGCTCATTAGGATTCAAAGTTTTTTTTCAGCTAGGTGTACCTATTGAGCTCAAGAGCTTGACACGATTACTTTGAAATTTTATCTTATGTATAATACTTTTACTTAATGATAATTAGAAGTTGGTTATTAAGTTGCATCTAAGCTAGTTTCAGAGGGCTAAGACCCTTGGGCTTAAGACTAACCTAGTGGCTTAGGTCCCTCTTGTTTATTTGTGTTTTGTTCTTAGCTTCAAATATTCCATAGTCTCTTGCATTTCAATATAGATTAATCTATAAAAACCCGTGGTTGTAGCCTCTACATCACCTCTCTTGTGGGAGAATGAGTGGAGGGATTCATAACCATAGTCCAAAATTATTATGTTTATAATTTATTGGAAAAATATTAGTGTTATTTGTCCTATTTTACACTTGTTTTCTGTAGATGAGAAGTTATTTTAGTGATTAGAACATTGTTCTGGCATAAACTAGATGTTATTTAAATTCAACTCATATTGTCTATCATAAGTTATCTCATTCTTTCAATGATAAATGGATGCATGGATGTGATTTATTGCAGGGTTTTGTTTATCTGTGGGGAATGGAACCTTTACCACTTCCATCTTGAGCTCATTCATCTTCTCTTTCCACCTCCAAATTCTTTCCCAAAACTATGTTTCATAAGTCATTTTTCCTAGTATATTGTGATCACTCATCCTAGTTCAAGATAGACCTGTGAGAGGCCTTGAGATTGGATATGGGCTTAACCTAACCTCCCTTCATTTTCTTCAACCTCCATCCACCTCTCCATACCCTCAACACATAATTTTCACCTTCAAAATCCACTCGGAAGACCTCGTATTGCATTACAGGCCCTCTTGTAGCAATACAGGGCTCCTGTAGCACCACTTTCCTTCATCAGTTTTGATCCCCGACTACATCTTTTACTCATTCAAGATGAATAATCACACCTAGATGTGATCTTATGATCAAGGAAATTTCCTAAGCCACTCCAACCATTCCTTTTCTTCACTACAAAAACATAGAAGAATTAGTTATTTTATCACAAGTGTTAGCGCTCGAATCTACCTTAGGCTGAAATAAGGTAAAACTCAAGGCAACATAAAACCACGCTCAGCCTCGTAGCTAGCCCTACGAGGATAGGAGAGGGCTCTCTCCGAGTCTATCTCGGCAAAAGGTCTTCAAAAGGGGCTGAGATGACTTATAATGGATATTGATTTTAGGCTAGTAAATATATAGGAAGGTTTGATTTAAATTTTTTGGGTTTTTGTTGAAAAAATGGGAAAAACAATTTTGGGCTCGAGGATGAGGCCAGATCTTTGCAGAATTCGAGTTGGGGCAAGGTAGGCGGTAGTCTTGATACTTTTTTATTATTTGTATGGATGGATCAGAATGAAAAGGAGCTGAAGAGGGCAAGGGAGAACAAGGATCCTCTCCAAACTGGCGAAAACATATAAAAATAAACAAATTTAAAAGGCAAAGCACTGGAATCAATGGATTCTACCTCATTTACTCATTCATTTAGTTTCAGAAGCAAAATAAGGGAATGGCATACATTAAACATTAAAGAACTTACAAATAACTGAGAGAACACACCATCAAAACTGAAAGCCACAAGAATCCCAACAGGTGCTGCAAAACCTCTGATCTTTCCTTAGCCAAAATGCAGAAAATATGTACAATAGTGTGCCAAACTTTTCCCAAGAGTCCAACCAATCCAACCTCTGAAAAGGTCTTAGAAAATACAATATATAGATCATCCTAACCCCTTCCCATGCCTCTAGGGGTCGAATTCCTCCTTCTAGGAGCAGTTTCAACCAATTCTAAACATGGAACTGAAATCTAGGCATCCAAACAACTTGCCTCTAAAAGGAGGGAAACTGATTCATTTACATGATTTTCACTTTTTTGTGAGTGAATCTTCTAGAATAGGTAAAAGTGAGTCAAAATTACATTACAACCACAAAATTACATCAATATAACTCAAAAATTACATCCACAATCAAAACTGGTCCAACTGGCCGAAATTCTGAGCTGGAAGATGAAAAATTAGCCAAAAATCTCTATGCGCCGCGTGCCTGAGCTCTATGCGTCGCGCGCCTTTCAGCCTATTTTTGGGGCACTTCCCGGCATCAAAATCAAGCTCATGATAGCTTTTTGGAAAGCCCTGGATGTCTGCTATCCAACCCAAGTTGAATGTCCCAATTTGGAGCTCATTTTCCCCTCCAAAACTTCATTTTCCCAAAAGTACTTCCTGCTGGTGCAAAAGGTGGCAGAAAGGTGATTTTTATGGTGTTTTTGGCCCTTCTGATCATCCAGAACTTGATGAAATTATTCAGCCATTTCTGAGCATGCATAACTTACCATGAAAAATCCAAAAATACAAATTTTTCCTCCAGAAAGTGTCCCAATCATAAGCGCGCGTCGGGACGCGCTACGCGTTGGGCGGAAAAACCTGTTTTGAGACCAAAATTTTCAAAATGACAAAATCTTCTCCAAATTTGCTGAAATTCGGAGTGAAGGTCCAAAATCATGCCTCATGCTCAGCCAAGGAAGCCTCGGCCAAGATTCTAAGCGGATCAGGCCTTTTTCGCCGTTTCAGTTCTTTGCTCAACTATGCCTTCAGGATCTTCATTCTGGCTTTGCACACGTGTGTGCAGGCCCAATAGCGATGTTTCATGTGCCGGAGCATGTCTTTGTTTCTATTGGCCTTCACCAACAGCTTCTCAAGATGCCTATTGACTTTCTCAAGCCAAATCTGCCGCTCAAATGGTGTCATGTCACCATGTCTCTTCCGGGCCAACTCTCGGTCTTCACGAATTTGCCGCAGCTCTACAAGTGTATGCTGATCCTCTAGTTGTTTGTTCCGCTGCTCCAGGTAGTTTATCACCCACTGAGCTCTCTGCAATTTCTCAGTCAGCATGTCAATCTCGGCCTTTTGCTCCTGCACAATTTCTTCCAGCCTTGAGCTAGGAGAGCTTGCATCAACATCAATCAAAATAAACTCAGTATCTTGGCCTCCTAAGGGGCCCTCATCATGCATCGGCCTTTTTCCTCTATCCTGAACCTGCACCTATGCTGATGTTGAAGGCGAGACCCCTTCCACACCATGTGGAGATAGTACTCGCGCTGCTGATGAAGTCAATGAGACCCCTTCCACCCCGGGTGGAGATAGTACTCGTCGTGTAGCTGCAAATAAGGCTCTGTGGCCTCTCTGATATGTTACCACTACTGGTGCACTGCTATGCTCCATCTCAGTACATCAATCTCAACGGTTGAGTCACTGTCCTACTCATATCCTTTCTCATATGATGAATTTGACTCTGACATGGTGCTGAAAACAATATGTTTGAAAAATATATGCTGATATAGGTATGGTGAAAAACAAGAGTTCAGTGTATGTTCCAATTCCAAATGTGTCACATATGTATCAAGGTGTTATAGGAAAACCACAATGATAAAGGTGAGTTTGAATGAAAAACAGCCATTGCATTGACTACATGAGGATTTGACAAGTGAGTAGGAAGGAGTGTAATGCTGGCGGAAATAGTTATTAGGAACAAAAGTGAAAATAGCCCTTGCAGTGACAATTAGACTTTGTCAATGGAGGATGTGGGATAGTGAATATGGGATTTTGTTATAACATAAATGATAAGCAGTGAGACAGTAATATGGTAATCACAGTGACAGCAGTGATGGAATAGGAGAGAGAGCGTGAGGCTATGGTAAATAATAAGCGATGACACCAATGATAGTAGAGGGCATGAGCATATAGGTTAATAAGAAAAGTTTTGAAACCTCCACAATATCACTAACATGTCTTTCAAAACCCTATGGAGTGAATTTGCAATGAATATAGGGTTTACATTTCACCATAACGAACACTCGTTTTTCTTCTCATTCGAAACTCCATAGCATATCCATGAATCACTGAGCAGGCATGAATAACTTACTTGCAGGAAAATGAGGTGATTTGGCACGAATTCTGGGTGAAGAAATGTTGTTTTCAAGCCTCAAGGCTCTATGCGCCGTGCACTCTGTGTGCGTCGCGCGCGTGCAAAAATACACTAGCTGTTGAGGCCTAGTGCGTCGCGCGCTCCTTATGCGCCGCGCGCACTATCAGTTCAACTTCACGACTTCAAAACGAGACTTCTTGCCCTTCAACACTCCAATTTGACCTTGGCTTTGAAAACTTGTGAAAATAACTTGTCTCCAATGGTTTATATAGCTTGAGAAATATCTCACAAGAATCAGATTTGATTTTAATTTCCTCCACAACCCACTTTGTAATGTTTGGCAATTTTGGCACTTTTTCATTTAATGCAATTCTGTCTTTTGGCTTTTCACTATTTTTTTTGAGTCTTGGACTGATGTAATGATTTGATTTTTGCAGGGATTTTGGCATTTTGACTTCGGCAAAGACCAGAGGCTACTTTGAACTTTTTATGGTGAAAAAAATACATAATTATTACAAAAAATAAATTTGACAGTTTCTAGTTCAAAACAGAGTTTTGAACTAAAAATGTCTTCAAATGTTTTTGATGATGAAAACTTGAATTAAGAACTTTTGTGAAACCATCCTCATGGCCTGCAGGATTTTATTAATTATATCAAAAGACTGAAACCCTAGACTCTAGGACTAAAAGACTCACTTTTACGAAAATAATTATTTATGACCATGGATAACGTGACCTGAAATTTGATGATTTTTGAAGAGTTTTAATGAGCCCAGCAGGTACAAGCATGAGGGAATACAATAATACCAAACCCTCTCATCAGTCAATGGCATGTCCCTAGCGAAATGCAACGAAGTGGAATGAGCGAGACACCTAAAAATGATATGCAAAAAGCGAAATGATCTCTGACGGAGGGCTGTAAGGACCGACTCTAACATTGGCTCCAAAGGGGATGGTAGCTCCAAGGAGATGCCAAGAACGGTAGATCTCTGGAAGAGCTAGGCAGTGCCTTCATCCATTGGGCGATGGAGTCATTATTTGAACGGATAACACAAAAATTTTGACACATTTATTGACTGAAACTGATTAAAACTTGACTCAAACCGACTCGATGGCAAACTGAAATGACTTGAAAAAACTTGACTCTAAAAAACTAACTCAAGACCTGAACTTAAAACTTAAAGCTTGCTGGCAGTACATAACTGCCTGTGTTTCTTACAAGACAATATACCATCAAACTATATCATAATGCCAATGTAACCAATCAAGCAGATGCCTTCTTGATTGATTCCCCTGATCAGATTTGCTGGTCAACAATAAATACTGGTAACTGGGCATCAAAAAACATAATTGACCATGATGTCCTTCATCCATGACTGCTGCAATATTCACTTTCACCACTGACTGCAACAAATTTTCCAATGGATCCTGAAAAACATGAATATTTTCCTCCTGCTAAAAGAACAAGGTGTCCTTTGCTTCAAATTCTCATCTGTCTTCATCATGTACTTCAGTAATAGTATGTTCCTGGGCTTCAAAAAACTCTGAACAGGTGTATGAGCAGATTTCTTCTTCAAAGAACATTTCAAAACATGAGACATATGAAGAAAAGTTTGAAAGGCAGTCCTAAATGTTATGTTTTTCTGTAGCCTGAATATATCTTGGATCATCTTCATATGATATCACAGCCGGATTTTCATTACATTCATCAATCATAAGAAAAGAAACTTTAGCTGATTCTTGATGCTCAAACATGACATTTCTATTATCTACCATAAATTCATCCAAAGGTACTTCTTCACTTACTTGAATGAAGATTTCATCTTGTTTTCCATGAACTGACTGAATTACCTCTTTATGAAGACTCTGTTCTGATGACGGACTGGCAGTATGACTGAGAACATTTGTATCCATAAATCTGTCTTCTGCATTCCAGATGAACTCAATAGCAAAGTTCTCCTTGATGGGTTTCAGCACAAGATATGCTTGGTCATTATGATCTGAATCTGGATCTGAAACAACTAGCTTGACATTATCACAATCTGAAATTGAAACTTGAGTTCCCAGCATGCTGTCTTCTTCTGTGGGCAGATTTGAAATGAGACTTTCTCTTTCATCACTTTCAGCCATATAGACATCTTCAACCTGCTGATCTATAAAGCGGCTTACCAGACTGTCATCCTTTTCAGAAAGGGAGGAAGTTCCACCATCACCTTCTTGACCATGTGCACACTGCGAATCTGCGTTTACTTGAGCTGGAACAGGACCGTTCAAGAGTTGATCTATCTCGTCTTCAGATAGAGGAGATAATACCCTTTGTTTTCTTTGCCTCAAACCGTGATTGTCTTCATTGATTTCAAGTGAAGGAGTATATAGATTTTCCTCATACTGCTGATCCATTTCATATAATTCCTGTTGACTGTCAAGATGCAAAATTCCTTCATCTTCCACCGTACTAAGATCTTGATCCTGCTGCAAATTTTCATGATCATCTTTATGCTGCTGAAATGGATTTTCATACAGGGCTTCCATGATCTCATCATCCATGAAATTATCATCTTCATAATATTTCTCAAGACTTTCAATAAAAATAGAAGCATGTTTGCAACAGTCATGAACTAAACTTAATGATGGATAAGATGTTTGATATCTTTCAATGAACAAGGCATGAAAATCTTTTAAACAGTAAATACAGGCCAGCGACAAATTTTCATACCAAGATTGGGATTCACCTTCCAAAGTGGCCAGGAATATCTTCATCAAGCAATCTTCAGGAAAATCCACCTTCAACTTGCGAATATGCATGTGAAATCTAACCAGATGTAAAGCAGCATCCTTCTTACCATCATCGTTAAACGTAGGCAGATTCCTTGACCAATCTACCTTGGGCATCTTATTCGAAAAACCTGGGATGTGATCTCGGCTCATGGGAGCGTATCTTCTTGTGATTCGGTCCATCTTGAAAATCTCACAGCTACTGATCTCCCTGCAGTGAAGTCACCATGAAGCATCGATTTCTGGATTTTTCAGTGAATGGAGTCACCAGGTGAATGATTTCAGCCTTGCGGTGTCTGACTGCTGTCCACCATCAGCAATCGGATCTGAACTTTTTCATCCTTTACCGGGGAGGACTTTCCACAGTATGGTCGCCACTATGTTAGCGCTCAAATCTACCTTAGGCTGAAATAAGGTAAAACTCAAGGCAACATCAAACCACGCTCAGCCTCGTAGCTAGCCCTATGAGGACAGGAGAGGGCTCTCTCCGGGTCTATCTCGGCAAAAGGTATTCAAAAGGGGCTGAGATGACTTATAATGGATATTGATTTTAGGCTAGTAAATAGATAGGAAGGTTTGATTTAAATTTTTTGGGTTTTTGTTGAAAAAATAGGAAAAACAATTTTGGGCTCGGGGATGAGGCCAGATCTTTGCAGAATTCGAGTTGGGGCAAGGTAGGCGGTAGTATTGATACTTTTTGATTATGTGTATGGATGGATCAGAATGACAAGGAGCTAAAGAGGGCAAGGGATAACAAGGATCCTCTCCAAACTGGCGAAAACATATAAAACTAAACAAATTTAAAAGGCAGAGCACTGGAATCAATGGATTCTACCTCATTTACTCATTCATTTAGTTTCAGAAGCAAAAGAAGGGAATGGCATACATTAAACATTAAAGAAATTACAAATAACTGAGAGAACACACCATAAAAACTAAAAGCCACAAGAATCCCAACAGGTGCTGCAAAACCTCTGATCTTTCCTTAGCCAAAATGCAGAAAATATGTACAATAGTGTGCCAAACTTTTCCCAAGAGTCCAACCAGTCCAACTTCTGAAAAGGTCTCAGAAAATACAATATATAGATCATCCTAACCCCTTCCCATGCCTCTAGGGGTCGAATTCCTCCTTCTAGGAGCAGTTTCAACCAATTCTAAACATGGAACTGAAATTTAGGCATCCAAACAACTTGCCTCTAAAAGGAGGGAAACTGATTCATTTACATGATTTTCACTTTTTTGTGAGTGAATCTTCTAGAATAGGTAAAAGTGAGTCAAAATTACATTACAACCACAAAATTACATCAAGATAACTCAAAAATTACATCCACAATCAAAACTGGTCCAACTGGCCGAAATTCTGAGCTGGAAGATGAAAAATTAGCCAAAAATCTCTATGCGCCACGCGCCTGAGCTCTATGCATCGCGCGCCTTTCAGCCTATTTTTGGGGCACTTCCTGGCATCAAAATCAAGCTCATGATAGCTTGTTGGAAATCCCTGGATGTCTGCTATCCAAAACAAGTAGAATTTCCCAATTTGGAGCTCATTTTCCCCTCCAAAACTTCATTTTCCCAAAAGTACTTCCTGCTGGTGCAAAAGGTGGCAGAAAGGTGATTTTTATGGTGTTTTTGGCCCTTTTGATCATCCTAAACTTGATGAAATGCTTCAGCCATTTTTGAGCATGCATAAATTACCATGAAAAATCCAAAAATACAAAGTTTTCCTCCAGAAAGTGTCCCAATCATAAGCGCGCGTCGGGACGCGCTACGCGTTGGGCGGAAAAACCTGTTTTGAGACCAAAATTTTCAAAATGAAAAAATCTTCTCCAAATTTGCTGAAATTTAGAGTGAAGGTCCACAATCATGCCTCATGCTCAGCCAAGGAAGCCTCGGCCAAGATTCTAAGCAGATCAGGCCTTTTTCGCCGTTTCAGTGCTTTGCTCAACCATGCCTTCAGGATCTTCATTCTGGCTTTGCACACGTGTGTGCGGGCCCAATAGCGATGTTTCATGTGCCAGAGCATGTATTTGTTTCTATTGGCCTTCTCCAACAGCTTCTCAAGATGCCTATTGACTTTCTCAAGCCAAATCTACCGCTCAAATGGTGTCATGTCACCATGTCTCTTCCGGGCCAACTCTCGGTCTTCACGAATTTGCCGCAGCTCTACAAGTGTATGCTGATCCTCTAGTTGTTTGTTCCACTGCTCCAGGTATTTTATCACCCACTGAGCTCTCTGCAATTTCTCAGTCAGTGTGTTAATCTCGGCTTTTTGCTCCTGCACAATTTCTTTCAGCCTTGAGCTAGGAGAGGTCGCATCAACATCAATCAAAATAAACTCAGTATCTTAGCCTCCTGAGGGGCCCTCATCATGCATCGGCCTTTTGCCTCTATCCTAAACCTGCACCTGTGCTGATGTTGAAGGCGAGACCCCTTCCACACCATGTGGAGATAGTACTCGCGCTGCTGATGAAGTCAATGAGACCCCTTCCACCCCGGGTGGAGATAGTACTCGTTGTGTAGCTGCAAATAAGGCTCTGTGGCCTCTCTGATATGTTACCACTACTGGTGCACTGCTATGCTCCATCTCAGTACATCAATCTCAACGGTTGAGTCACTGTCCTACTCATATCCTTGCTCATATGATGAATTTGACTCTGACATGCTGCTGAAAACAATATGTCTGACAAATATATGCTGATGTAGGTATGATGAAAAAAAAAGTTTCAGTGTATGCTCTAATCCCAAATGTGTCACGTGTGTATCAAGGTGCTATAGGAAAACCATAATGATAAAGGTGAGTTTGAATGAAAAATAGCCACCGCATTAACGCATGAGGATTTGACAGTAGGAAGGAGTGTACGTCAAAGGAAAGACAGGGAACAAAAGTGAAAATAGCCCTTGCAGTGACAATTAGACTTTGTCAATGGAGGATGTGGGATAGTGAATATGGGACTGTGTTATAACATAAATGATAAGAAGTGAGACAGTAATATGGTAATCATAGTGACAGCAGTGATGGAATAGGAGAGAGAGCATGAGGCTATGGTAAATAATAAGCGATGACACCAATGATAGTAGAGGGCATGAGCATATAGGTTAATAACAAAAGTTTTGAAACCCCCACAATATCACTAACATGTCTTTCAAAACCCTATGGAGTGAATTTGCAATGAATATAGGGTTTACATTTCACCATAACAAACACTCGTTTTTCTTCTCATTTGAAACTCCATAGCATATCCATGAATCACTGAGCAGACATGAATAACTTACTTGCAGGCAAATGAGGTGATTTGGCACGAATTCTGGGTGAAGAAATGTTGTTTTCAAGCCTCAGGGCTCTATGCACCACGCGCATGCCCAATGCGTCGCGCGCGTGCAAAAATACACTGGCTGTTGAGGCCCAATGCGCCACGCGCTCCTTATGCGCCGCGCGCCACTTGTATGCGCCGCGCGCACTATCAGTTCAACTTCAAGACTTCAAAACGAGACTTCTTGCCCTTCAACACTCCAATTCGACCTTGGCTTTGAAAACTTGTGAAAATAACTTGTCTCCAATGGTTTATATAGCTTGAGAAATATCTCACAAGAATTAGATTTGATTTTAATTTTCTCCACAACCCACTTTGTAATGTTTGGAAATTTTGGCACTTTATCATTTAATGCATTTTTGTCTTTTGGCTTTTCACTGTTTTTTCTGAGTCTTGGACTGATGTAATGATTTGATTTTTGCAGGGATTTTGGCATTTTGACTTCGGCAAAGACCAGAGGCTGCTTTGAACTTTTTATGGTGGAAAAAATACATAATTATTACAAAAAATAAATTTGACAGTTTCTAGTTCAAAACAGAGTTCTGAACTAAAAATGTCTTCAAATGTTTTTGATGATGAAAACTTTGAATTAAGAACTTTTGCGAAACCATCCTCATGGCCTGCGGGTTTTATTAAATATATCAAAAGACTGAAACCCTAGACTCTAGGACTAAAAGACTCACTTTTACGAAAATAATTATTTATGACCATGAATAACGTGACCTGAAATTTGATGATTTTTGAAGAGTTTTAATGAGCCCAGCAGGTACAAGCATGAGGGAATACAAGAAGACCAAACCCTCTCGTCAGTCAATGGCATGCCCCTAGCGAAATGCAACGAAGTGGAATGAGCGAGACACCTAAAAATGATATGCAAAAAGCGAAATGATCTCTGACGGAGGGCTGTAAGGACCGACTCTAACAACAGGTATGATGAAAGTAGGCTACTGATTTTCAACCAAGTATGAAATAGGTAGATGATGCATGAAATTATGATTGGTATATTGATGAATTATGCAACATAAAATAGTCTCCTTTATGCAAGTAGATTTTTTATTTTGATGGATTCTACAAGATAAAATAGCTTTCTTTCTACAAGTAGATTAGCCTTTGTCCTTTCATGAAACAATTAGTTAACATTTACAAGTTGAGTCAATGGAATTTATACTTTCATAACTAGAAGTAATTTTCAATTGTACCTTCAACAACAAGATTTCATTCTAATTCAGTAGGAGGAATGGTCTTTGAGAACTTTTGATCTAATGTCATAGTTGAGGGTGGCATGAGTAGAATCCCATCTACTGTGCATATAGAACTATCACCTCCATGTTTGTATGAAACCTGGGTTGATATGATAGAGTTGAGGATCCCTTGGGAGTTGTAACGATCTTGCTGCAATACTAAGTCTCACCACTTTTTGGCATTGTTGCAAGGGAGGTGTCTAAGTAGATGATTGTTTCCAATTCACCATTGCTTTTAACATTCTGTTTTACATTCAGTTTTGGAAAAAGTGAAAAAGAACAAGAAATTTCTATTTTTCATTCAGTTTTGAAAAAAGTGAGAAAGAAAAAGAAAAAAACTTTATTTCATTCCTTGTAGGAGAAGGGATGATCAAGGAAAATTTCTACCAAAAACCCCCACACCTTGAAGCATTCAACCTTCACTCTTCTTCATTGTCTATGAGCTTCCCCCTCTTACTACATGGGAGTTATAAGACCCTCTAGGTGAGGAACCTGAAATTTTTGAAAAACCTACTGGGGAAGAAGAGTAACCTATTTCACCTACCCAAGCTATGGCTTAAAACAGAAAAAATGAGATATTTCCCATCAGGGGAACCAGTGTAGATTCTAGAATGAAGAATATAATCCCTGCTTCCCTTCCACACTTCCATGGCCTAACCTCTGAGGATCCTGAAACCTTCATGTTTGAATTTTTTTTTTAGTACCTATGACTATGCATCTGATGAAAAGAAGTTGAATTTGTTCCCCTCTACCCTTAAAGATGCAGCCTTGCGTTGGTTTATGGGTATGCATGGGGGTAGCATCACTACATGGGACCAAATGCAACAATCCTTTAATAAAATGTATATGGTTTATTGTAGGTCCAAAGAAACCAAGGAAGAAATATTTAGGATGACCCTGGGACCTGATGAATATTTAGAAGACTATGAGGAAAGGTTTCAACTTTACTATAGGAGGGCCAACTGTACCCTTGATCCTAAGTCACTCAAGCTAGTTCTTCTCCTAGTGATCAAGGAGGACATGTTGGAAGCCATAAAAATGTTATCTAGAGGAGATTTTTATCAATTATGCTATGGTGGCATCAAAATTGTGTTCAAAAATCACTTTATGGCTGCTAGGAAGAAGGGTAGGGCTAGTGAAGGCTTGGTCAATTGCTCTCCCTCCACAACACCCATAAAAAATGAGTTATGGAACATGCTAGAGGATTTCAAAAGTGAAATGATGAATATCTTTTCATTATAGATGGATACCATGCAAGTCAAGATAAAACAAGAGGAAGTAGAGAGGGATCTAGCTATTTTCTACCTTAGATGCACTAGAAGACACCCTAGGAATGAACACCGATTGAATTTCATAGAATTATTCTCAGTATATGAGGAAAACCATGTAATAGACAAATTCCATTCGTTTCCAGGCCTAAAAAATGTATACCAAGGGGTAGAAGGTGGGTCAGAGAAAATTTTCTTCATTAATGAAAGGAGGCCTCAAATACCTCGACCATATCAATAAGGCATGCAAATTGCACCTTATTCTTATTACAATCCAAATCAAAATAAACCTTTGCAACCTTGATACTATTCTACTCATCCATCATGGTCCACACCTCCTTCTTATTATTATGCTCCTCCATATCCTCCTCAACCTGTCAACCATCCTTTTTAGCCATAGCCTCCCCAACCTCCTCAATGGAGCAACCCATCACAAGCATGGAGGCCTCAACTCAACCAAAATATTACTTTACTGCCTCCACCCCATCCTCAACCAAAACTCACTCATCCTAATCCACCTAAGAAACCTCAAATTCCTGCTCATGCTAATCAGAACTCAAACAATGAGCAAGCACAAAAGGTCTATAGTGGAGAGACATCTTTTCCTGCTTATGTTGTGGAAATCCAAGAGATCAACCTTTGGTCTGGGAGAGTTCTCCTGGATAACCATCCACCTTCTCCACCTGAATAGATTGAAGAAGATAAGGAAGAGAATGCTCCTCATTTAAATCCATCTCCTTTTCCTAAAAATTTGATCCACCCTGGCCAAACACACCCCATAAGAGATTGAACTTCTGGGAGAATTAAATAAATTTTGTGTCAAGATACCCTTTCTCCAGGATATTAAGGATGTTCCCATATATAATAGGTTCTCAAGGAGAAATGTTTCAAAAATTCTTGGGATAAAAATGATATACACCCCCCCATTAATGTTATTGGGAAATTATCTGATCTGATGTTGGGGAGAGTGATATTTCCAAAATACCTAGACCGTGGAAGCCGAGTAGTGGATGTGCACATTGATGGAATTATATTCCCTAATACTCTGATTGATATTGGGGCTACAATTAATGTGATTATGATCCGGATTTTATGCAGGAATGCAACAGAATAAACGCATAACCATAAATACAGAGATGCAGCGGAAATAATGCGTCATTTCATTAATAACAAAAATATGCTTACAGACATAATGGAAATAAAATAGCTAGGGTGCTGGTAGCGAATCTCTGAGAAGAGATGTGATGGCTACAGACCTCTGAACTGTGTTACAATGAGGCTCGAGGGCCTATTTATTATTGAGAAACAATGTAGAATCCAAAACGTCCAAAAACCTAACCGTAGGAGATGAGGCGCCAAAACTGTGGGCGCCCGTTTGGGTAAATTGGTGGTTCAACTTCCCGGGGGCGTAACTTTGGCACCCAATCTCCATTTGATGCACTCAATAGCTCGTTAGAAAGATCTATCCAAGGACCACAACTTTCAAGACGAATTTCATTCCATGAAATTCACTAGTAAAACGATGCCCAAAAAAACGTCGTTTAGGGCCTCAAAACGGTTCCGGAAGTTCAGGACCCGAAAAACTGCTAAAAATAGTAATTTTTGTTGCAACTTGAAAACTGAAAGAACTGATGATGGGGGTTCAAATGGAATAGGTGGTTGGCCGCCAATATCCACCTGGATCATTAAGCCCCCAAAACGGCTCCGAGAGTGGAGGACCCGAAAACTTGCTAAAAATAGTAAGTTGTGTTGAATGTGAAAAGCTGCAAGAATTGATGGTGCTGGTCCAAATGGAATAGGTGGGTGGCCACCGATATCCACCTGGATCATTCCTCCCTCCTTAGGAAGCAATGGTCCCCATTGCGTTGAGATCCTCCATGAGATGAGGCAAATTCTGTTGAACTAAGTATTAGATGTATTGAAGATGTCATGGACCTGCGGGTGGACATGCTGGATGTGTTTAGTAAATTTAGTTTCTTTATCAGCCTTAGACAGTACATGTTTGGATTTTGTATGTGTAGTTGCAGGATGTATGGCAACATCAGGCGGTGGTGCGTTGGGAGTCAAATCAATGGAGTGCTTGTCCTGACAGTGTAGAGGAACCTTTATGAGTGAGGAGAAATTGTCATCGTATTCCTCCATAACTTTGTCCATCTGCTGCAGCCGTTCAAGGGAGCCCTATTTCGAGGTTGTGGCCACAATATTCTTCTTTCCCTGTGAGTGAGTCGTAAGGAAAATGAATTTCCTGGTTTGGGAAACAATCTTACTACGTTGCTTTGCAGTAGTCAAAGAGATGACAGGAGGCGGTACTACCGATGGTATCCTGTACAAGTTATTTCCCAAAGTAATAATAACAGCACGAGGCCTAGACTCATACACAACATGTCGCCTCCACAAGTATGGTTGGCCCAATAATACATCAGCTACATCAAGAGGAGCAACATCACACAATACCTCATCCGTGAATGGCTTGATACTGTATGGAAGGCGGCACTGTTGGCAGATGCAGAGATCTCTCCCTGGGTGGAGCCACCCGATGGTATACGGCTGTGGGTGTGTTATGGTCGGTAGGCCGAGCCGCTTCATGACCTCTACTGAAATGAGGTTCTTTTGGCTTCCGCTATCTGTTGTAGCTCCTAGAGACAGCCTTGAGTTGCCAAAGACCAGTGCCTAGGACATCTTAAATAGTAGGGATTATAAAGTATATTTCAGGCTTATTATCAGCTTAGGACTCTCTACCTTTTCAAATTGTACAAAGCATCATCATATGGATGGGACCAAACTACCTTCAGATTTAGCAAGTTATAAAGGCGCTGTAAAGACAAGAAGGGAATCTTCAATACATATATACTTCAGACAACTTAGAGACAGCTTTCATCAGAGAGGGCCAGTTTCTCAAAGACATATAGGTATTTTAAACAGAAAGATATTTGATGTGCAGAAAGTGAAAGGGGAGTACTAACTACCAATGAAATGGTGCTCTGAAAACATATTTCAACATAATATGGGCTTAGGAACTAAGAATCCATACATATCAATCAGTTCAGTAAGAGTAACATTCCACGATGTTTAATACAGAGGAAACATGAATGATGTGTTAAGCAAAACGACATATCGTATATGAGCTATATTTAAAGCAACATAGACAAGTAAAGCATGAGTATCAAACAACGATAAATTCATACCCGAGCTGGCAAGTTACTCACATTCCAAGACACGATAAAAGGAAATTGAAAACAATGGATAGAACAATGATACAATATCACAAAGAAAGAGTCACGAACTATATAGCATTAAGACTGGAATCCTCATATATAACTAGAACTTCTCTTCGCTGAAACCCCACGGGCTCTGAGTATTTGCATTAATAAATCCACGACAAGCATACAAAAACTTTTACACTGCGAGTTTCTTCAGGAAATTTGGAACCCTTTCTTCTCATTGGATCTTACTTATATAGGCTTCTTCCTATCTCAGCGAGAAGATATTTTTTGGAAAAATATCTTCTTCGCATAAACAAAATTTGTTAAATGTCATTCTCAAAACAGCAAAATGCATGATGAGGAATCAGGCCTCCCATCATGGATAGTCAGGCCTTTGGCCGTTTTCAAAAATAGAAAATTAAACAGCAATTTGGTGAAAAAGTAAAATGCAGGAGTGGGGCAAACAACCCACTCAAAACTAAAAAGAAACTAATTCAGTAAAAAGTAAATAGGCCGTTGAGGCCAAATCATGAGTTGACAAAATATTATAGGTGCGGAAGAGTTGAGGCAGTTGTTGATTCAGGTGGTGGCACGTTCGCAGATGAACTGGCATATTGGCTCGTAAACTGAGTGCACCTCTGCTGATTGTCTACAGCTGGTTCGGGCATCGCTGAGAACCCCTCCACCTCGACAAAGGCCTCTGTGAGGGCGTGGAAAGCCGCCCCAGTAGGAAGCTTGTGTTTTATCAAATGGAGGAGGGTGAACTCCTTTCAAAGGAATGAAACAATCATGTTGGCCTTGAGTTGAGCAGCTTTACCTGTCTAGAGGTCGGTTCGATCTCTTTCTTCTTGCAAGCGCACCGTATATTGTGTCAAAGGCAGGAGCACAGAAGGAGTGGTTGGGTCCCAACAGGAAGGAAGTCCAGCTGTCATGATCTCACCCCATACTGCGTCGAATCGTTCCACGTTGGCGACCACCTGTTGGAGAGCTCTCGAAGCTGTGACTCGGGCCATCTCTTTGTTGATTATTTTTCGACATTCAATAGCCTCCGTGAATCGGCTTGGAATACCGTGCTTCTCCATGTCATCTGATCCTAGGTCATTTAGGAATGAAATATACTCTTTGGCATGTTGGGCCCTGTTGGATAAATCGAGGTCTGCCTCCTACAGTTTCCTAGTGAGATAGGGTATAGCAGACTTATTCTCTCCCATCTCCCTTAAGAAGCCCCATTGTTCGGTCACAGCTAAGATTATATCAAACCAAATTATACTCCTAGCTTCAAGGAGGGTGAGATTGCCCTTTGCACGGCTATTCATGTCGACGATAGTTTTTTGCTGATCGGCTGTTGTCTTCTTTTCCTGCTCTATTTCTCTCTGCAACTCTTCTACTATTCTGGTGTTCTCGGCCAGAGAGTTTTCTAAATTTGTGATATTTTGCCTTGCTGTGGACGCCTGCTTTTCCAATACCTCGTTTTCAGCTTTTGCTACGGCCAATTGCTCCGACAGTGAGCTGGTTCCACTTGAAGCCACGGTCGGCTGGCAGTTGTGTGAGTCCCATCTAGCTTGCAGCTCTGTCGCCTTAGTCTGTAGTCTGGTGATTGTCTCAGCCATTTTTTCTTTCTCCTCTCTCTCCTTTGATAGCTTACTGGACAGTTGTGCTTTCTGTTGCTCTACTTGCACCAGTTCAGCTGTCCAGACATGGTGGGCGGCCGGTATGCGATCCTGACTCTTTGTTGACACGACTTCCTTCTGCAGCTGTTCAATCAAAGCCACCTGTGGGTTTGTTTCCCCCGTATCCTTTCCCTTGATTTGGTCTTGGAGGAAATGTACCTGATTTTCTCGGGCGCGGCAGCTAACCTATTCACTTTTCAGGGTGGCCCTCAATTGTTCGTGTTTCTGCTCCAACTTCCTCAGCGCGAGGGTGACCCGCATCAGTTCATCTTTCATCATATCACATACAGTCTTAAATAGGTCTCACATGTCATTGGCTGGCACTTTCTTCATGTCGATCACATACTTGAGCACTCGATAGCTAGTGACACCTGAATTAGGGTCCAAGATAGCTTCGGCCATAGATAATACCAGGTTTTCGGTGTCTGCGTTCATGGAGGCAGAGAGCCTGGTATGATATTTCTCAACGTACCCTCCCAGCTCAGCTTTATATTTGTCTTAAATCACTCTATTTTCCTGATCCCTTTCAATTGCCCTTGGTGAGGTATGCTCTATGATGGCCTGTGTAACTTCTGTGAAGTCGGAAAAAGTGGTACTGTCCCTTAGCACCTTTATCCCAGCCTTTCCTTTATCCAATTGGCCATACACTGTGAAGGGTTCAAGCAGTTGTTCCTCTCCTATGACTTCTGCCTCACTGGAGGTTGTTCTTTGCTTTTTGTGAGGGGGAACTGCTCCTGATGTGCCTGCTTCTTCTCCGCCCGTGTCTTTATTGGCGTTCTCTTCCTCCCCTGTAGCAGATGAATCTGTCTCCATCTGCGAAACCAAAGGCCAAATTTCGAGATTAGCCCTCCATTCCATGAATGGCCTCAGCTCATGCATATAAGGCGTAGACTTGTTCCTTTTCCTTTTGTTTGAGATAATTTCTCGAGGGTCGTAAGCCCAAATTTTTCCCAACCTTAGGTCTAGACCTTGCAGCATTTTCTCAACGATTGGGAGGGCATGTCTCGAGTTCACCACAAATGGGCCGATTTCAACAAGGAGCCTTAGGATGTAACCCTTCTTGGTAGGAACGAAATGGAGCTGATCGGCCTTGAGGGCCTGCCGGATGTATTCGAGCGCATAAACTTGATGCATAGGGAACACTGGCAGACGGTATGGGGAAACTTCGGCTCCATAGGCCCGAATTTCAGTGCAGTCCTCGAGTAGAAACCAATCCCCAGTGCTCTGAGATTTTCCGGCTTGCATCCAGCTTTTCATTTCTGGAAAGACTCTAGGCGAAGGCGAGTCATGAATAATGGTATAGGCAATAGACATGAAACTATTCACAAAACTGGAATAACCCTCTCCCTTAGGTAATTGTCGAACAGAGAAATTCTAGTCGAAAACTGGTCGGGGTTGGGAATTCTCACGATATACTTTGTCTAACCCCAAACCCTCAAATTTATCGGTGTGCTGGTACAAGAATAGATAGAAAACCATTGAACAAAAACGGAACTGACGGGTTTCTGGAAGCTCCTGGAACTGGGTTCGAATGGCAGTGGCGAGGAAACCAAGAATATCTAATACTACCCCCTTTTGAGACATGAGCCATAAGAGATGGACGCACACCATGGAAATCTCTTCCGGACTTCCCACCCCTAAAAGTCCAGCAATGAGAGAGAGAATGGGCCGAACTTCCTCTTCGAACAAACTTAATGGAAAAGGCTCTATGATAGGAAGAGAAGAAACCTGGTTTCCGGTTATAGAGGAGATGAAGGCTTGCCGAGTCTCCCGTGGCTGTTTGAGGAACTGGGTGGCTAAAGCTGGTTCTCTGAAACTGATATATGTGGCGCTGGTAGGAAAGCGGAGGGCCTGCTTGATAGTATCGGGGGAAAGGGAAAAAACTTTGTTCCCCTGAGGAGAGGTGAAGGTGCCTCTGAGCCAGGAGATAAAATCCAACACAGAGTAAACTTGAGGGGTAATTTGGTGGTACAGGCCAGACACGACTACCCGGTAATGGTCTGTGTTTTTAACGTGACGACTGAAAAGCACGGGCTTAATGTTGCGGATGTCAAATGGGTATTTAAGGTCACAGATACCAGCTTGCAGGTCGACGAGAGGGTCGAACCCCGGTGGGTTCCTGGATTCACAGACCTGAGGGGTCTCTAGTTCATTTTTCTTGGGCGTTCCCCTTCCCATGGCCGACATTCAAGAATTTGAAAAAGCGAAAGGAAAACAGAGGGAGTATGAATGACGGAGTACCTGAACGGAAGGTAAATCTGCTCGGGATAGTGACGCAGGGAACTCTGACAATGATTGGGTAGACTAGGTGCTCTTTCCTACTCGATATATGCCGTAGACGGAAACCTGCGACTTTTTACTGGAGTGAAATATGGGGGAATTGTTATCTCTGGACTGGGTATTTTGAGGTAAAAAGATGGATGGGTAAAATGAATGAAGGCAAGTGTCGTAAGGACACTGACAATGGGGCACGCGGTGCGTAAGGATTGGATGTGTCAGAGTGCAGGTGGGCGCCTTGTGCCGGGTTTAATACTGGTACGGGCCTCAGTACCAGTTAACCTAAAAGACTTTACCTTACCTTTTTACCGTATAAAACCCACGATTCTTGAACATATTTCTTATAAGGTAGATTCGAAACATTGCATACCGATCCTTGGGCCCCGCATGTTAGCTTTGCTACGTCATCTCTTGTTCCTGTTTTCCTGCTGCCATGTCATCTCTTTTGCTTCGAGTCCCACTCTTGCCACTCCACTCTAGCCTTGGCTCCCCACCACGCCACGCTTTCACAATTCGGCGGGGGTATGGGTCTCTTCCCTTCCTTGATGCTCGACCCCCTCGGAATTTCCCTCACGTGCGTCTTCACAAGGCAGAAATTTCTTTTAATATATATAGGTTTTGCGCTCTGTGTATCGTTTCATTGCCTTTTGTATTTCTGTTAGCTTTTGGCTTTACATTCCATTCTTTTCGCGTTAATTCCACCTTTGGCTTTAACGCACGTGGCTTTTTTTACTTTGTCTCCTTCTGACTCACTTTTGAAGTATTTCGTCCTTTGATACAAAGCCTTAATGCATGACTTGCCAACATTTTAATAAACGAAAGACTAATGTTAAATATTAAACAACATTGGCTCCACCTGGGGACGGTATGTTCATCCTCGAATGTGTCGAGAACTACGCAAACCGCCTGTTTATCTTCTGTGAATGCCACTTCTCTTGCACTTCCGACTTCTCCCTTCATAAATCATTATGACTCATGCATTATTCAATTCAAAAACGAAAACAGCAGCTAATGTACAATATAATACAATCAGGCTCTTTCAGCCTACTTCAAAACTGAAAGTATGGTTTGAGGAACTGTCCATTTACAGGGGCGTCGAGCAGATCTCCCTGCAAATTCTCCAGCCTAAAGGTATTATTTCCTCCTTGTTCTGCAATATTGAAGGGACCGAACCAAAGCGGGTCGAATTTACCGTGCTTACCTTTATCGGCCCTTCGCACATCCCACCTGAGTACTAGATCTCCCACCTGTAGCTTTCTGTCTTTGGCGTGTTGGTCAAACAACTCCTTCATTTTCTCCTGGTATTCCACAAGTCGCTGATTCACCTAACCATGCGTTTCTTCGAGCTCCACCAGCTGGTTAATTCTTCTGGTCATGCCATCAGGTTCCTCCTGAGCCTCTTGCATGAAACGAGCCACGGGTAAAGCTAACTGTATAGGGAACACAGCTGCTTGTCCATAGACTAACTGATAGGGAGATTTCCCAGTGGCTCTTTTACTAGTAATTCTGTTTTCCCACAGTGCGAACTTCAGTTGGGAATCCCAGTTCCTCTGGTTTTCATTTATTGTCTTCTTTATAGCTCTCACCAGCGTTTTATTTGATGATTCCGCCAAACCATTTCCTTGTGGGTAGTAAGCTGTAGAGTGACCCAGAGAGATATTATATTGCTGACAGAAATTCACAAATTTTGTAGATTTGAAGGCTTGTGCATTGTCAGTCACTATTCTAGTCGGGCATCCAAACCTGGATATAATATTCTCCTCCATGAATTTGATTATCACTGTGTCTGTAGCATTTCATGCGGGTATGGCTTCCACCCATTTCGTGAAATAATCCATGGCAGTCAGGATCCATTTGTGTTGTCCACTTGAGGGCGGGTGAATCTCGCCTATGAAGTCAATTCCCCACTGTTTGAAAGGTTCATCGATGTGTACAGGAATCAGGGGCAGAGCTGCAAACTTTTGTTTTTCAGCAAATTTCTGACATTTGTCACATGCTCTAACCCAAGCAAAAACATCCCCAAATAATTTGGGCCAGTAGAAACCAGCCTTCATAATTTTCTGAGCTGTGCTCCTCCAGCTGTAATGTCCTCCACAGATTCCCTCATGAAATTCGGTGATTATGTTCTTCACTTCATCTTCTGTGAGGCATAATAACAGTATGCCTGAAAGATCTTTCCAATATAGCCGACCATTGGCGACCATGTACTTTTGTGATCTCAGCCTCAATGCTCTGTATTTTGATTTATCACAACTGGGTGGGCAGCTGAGTGTTAGGAGATACTCAACTATTTCTTTGTACCAAGGACTGGTAAGATACTTCATCAGTATTTTCTGAGTGGCCATTTCCACTTCTTGCTGTCCTGTCTGTTCCTCAGAATCTTCATTTGCAATCATAGATAAATTGATGCCCAAATCTTGATGGTTTGATTCTGACAAAATTCTTGCTAGCCCCTGCCCTTTAATTAACTTAGTGGGTCTGATGTCCAGATCATATTCCTGTATCTTTGCAATCCACCTTCCCCTTTTTCCTTCACTGTCGCCCTGAACGAGGATATCTTTAACCACTGCGGTGGGTACAAATGCAGTAATGTGAGACTGCAGAATATACATGCGAAATGCCTTGAGGGAATTTACTGGGGCATAAGCCTGCTTCTCCAATATATTGTATTTCAATTCTGTGTCGTGAAGCACCTGGCTAAAGAAAGCAATGGGTTGTTCATGCCCATCCTCGTTTTTCTGTAGAAGAACTCCAGCTACCGTATGAGGAGATGCAAAAGAGAAGATAATAAATGGTTTAGTGTAATCTGGCCTTGCTAGCACAGGTGCCTCAACAAATGCATTCTTTATTCTGGCAAAGGCCTGCCTCGATTCTGGTGACCATTTCACCTCATTATTCCTTTTTAACATATCTGTGATATACCTAACTATTTCAGCATAGTTAGGAATAAATCTTCTCAGAAAATTGATACGCCCTAAGAACACCTAGACTTCTTTCTTATTCCTGGGGAGGGAGATGCCATTTATAACCTCCACTCTTTTAGGATCAATCTTGACCCCATCTTTAGTTACAATGTGCCCTAGGAGCTTACCCTCTTCTAATGCAAACAAAGACTTTTGAGGATTTAGGGAAAGTCCATACCTTCTGTATTTCTCAAAAGTTCTCTATAAATGTTGAATGTGCTCAGCGTCATCTTTCGAGAATACTGTAATATCGTCCAGATAGACCACCAGGAATTTATCTTGTTCCCCAACAAAAGCTATGTCCATAGCCCTCTGAAATGTGGCTCCTGCGTTAATCAGCCCAAAAGGCATCCTAGCGTACATGAATGTACCCGAGGGCGTGGTGAAAGCAGTCTTCTTCTGGTCTTCTGGGAGTACAGCCACCTGGTTATAACCCAAAAAACCATCCATCATAGACATCCTAGAGGCCCCCACCACTTTCTGCAGAATGTGGTCCATCTTCGGTAATGGGTAATTGTCCTTCAGGGAGGCTCTATTCAAATTTCTAAAATCAACACACAACCTTATTTCCCCATTTTTCTTTCGGACAGGGACTAGATTTGCCACCCATTCAGAGTACTTCAATGGCACGATTATCTTAGCTTTTAACAGCTTCTTGATTTCTTTCTCAATGGAGGGGAGTAGCAGAGGATTTATTTGTCTAAGCTTCTGCTTGTGAGGCCTTGCATCTACCTTCAGGGGGATTTCATGCTGCAAAATGTTGATATCAAACGTCTTCAGGTCTTGATAGGACCACGCAAATACATCCCTATAATACCGAAATAATTGCAATTACTTCTCCTTATAACCATCCGGAACCTTTCTAGATAATTTCACAATCTTAGGTTCAACCTCAGTACCCAGATTTATGTCTTCTACCTGGTTTTCGTCTGTCATTTTTTTGGGCTGCCTGGGGACATCATTTTTGTCAAACAGCCTTTCTAGGGGCACCAGGCCTCTAGGGATGACATTTCCCTTCAGCTGTAACACTTTTCTCCCGGCCATTTTTTCTTCCCACTTGTCTTCTGATTGGTTCTCAACATCATCTCCCTCACAACAGTCAATTTCCATATTAGAGAACTCCCCCACTATCTCTAGAAACCTTTTCACTTGTTCATCGTCCTCAAACACTTGCCAGTGTTTGACATTGTCAAGAATCGAAGGTCGATACCTTACTTCTATCTCATACCTCAGGAGGGGATTTTGGGGTGGACGGAAAGTGCTAGCAGCTACTGCAAGTGAATCTGCCATCCTGTTCTGCTCCCGGGGCATGAACTGAATATTAAAAGCTGAGAAAAAGTTCTCCACCATGTCCCATAATTCATTCCTGTAAGCTCTTAAATGAGGATGTTTAGCTTGACATTGATTTCTGATCTGTCGGACCACTAATTCTGAATCACCCAAGACCTTCAGGGTTTGTATGTTCATATTCCTGGCTGCCTGTAGCCCCAGCAAAAGTGCTTCATACTCAGCCACATTATTGGTGGCTTCATAATCTAATTTGAATGACAGTGGGACCCATTTTCCTGTAGGGGAAATCAGTAAAACTCCAGCACCATTACCTTCCTTTGAATTTGCCTCGTCGAAATGTAGAGTCCATACCCCCGTTTCGAGGCCTTCTGAGGATTTTTGAGTCCTTATTTGACATAAGGAAGGTTCTTGAGCATAACTGCAATCTTCTTCTAACATCAAGCATGAAAAATCTCTATCCTTACTGTAGACCGGTGAATTTTCTGAACTGTCAGCTTTGGTAACCGTTTTTACAAATATGGTCTCCCTATATAATCTCCTCTCTTGCCCGCCAAAAATTGGGATGATGGCATATGTTAGATCTAGTTTGATTGACCCACCGATTTTTGTTCCCAAGGACCTTGATAGTAACATACCAAAACGGGCTAGGACGTCTACCACGATAATGTCCATTACTACACTTTTAGCTGGGATTTGGGCCAGGTTGACCACCAGGTCCTTAATCATGCCCAAGCACTTAACTCTTTTGGAGTCAAATGAGTACAGGTCCTGATACAGATGAGTGATATGGAGTCCTAATTGTTCCATGATAGATAGAGACATAAGATTGTGAGAGGCACCAGAGTCTAACATACAATTGTGGAGCAATAGGACATGGATTACCAAGGACACGTAGAAGGGAGGTGTAGTGGGGTCTAATTCTTCAACATGTGGACCAAACACTACCATAGGTATTTCTTCTTGTAAGTTGAGACTGTCAGGGATTTATATTACTTCTGGGGGAAGCATGAAGGATGTGACCTGGGACTGATATGCGGGTTGCTTTAACAATTCGGTCAGGGGGACTGGGATTTTTACTTTCTCTAGCTCTTTTTGTAGACTGAAAGCGGAGGAGGACTTATCTATCGACACCTCTTTAGATTCTTTCTCCTTAGATTCTGTGTTCTGGGGGAGAGGCTTGAATTCATTTATGACTGGCTTGACATTAGGAGGTGTGGTTGCTTGTGAAGATGAAGGAATTTGAGTGTCTGAATGTAAAGGTTGGTCAAGAGGTTTCTTACCCCTATCGGGGACTTTCCGAGCTGTCTCCTCCTGAGCAGGTGTTGACTTTTGGGGTGTGTCCTCCTCTTCATCTTGAGTGCGGGTTCTCTTTCTGGAGGACCTGAGGTCATATATTCTATTGAACTGAGCCTGCATGAAGTCGACGAACTATTTACAGTAAACATCAATCTCGGGCTCTTCAGTATCTTCATTGGCCTTCATCTCTGAGTGAGCTTGTACTTCCCCCTCGTCACTTTCATGTACAGGGCATTCTATTTCATCACTGTCTAAGAAGACAAGGCATGCCTCCTCTTGTTCGTAGGCAGGATCTTCAGGAGAAGCCTCTACTTGTCCCTCCAAGTATAGAGGATGTGGTACCTGATCTTGTTGCTCCTTCTGTCCCCTCTGCAGTATCTGCAAGGGTGGTTTCCTGTGTTGAGGATTGAATCCTCTATTTGGAGCATTCTGGAAATTCTTTGAGGGTGAATTCTTTGCCTCCATCTCGAGATTGACCAGCTTACTTGAGAGGTTCTTGATCATCCTATTCATTTCCTCGATCTTGTCATTGGCCGAATCTCTGTCTTGACCTGAGGTGGATACTTCCTCTTCCCCCCTCCTTCTAGTATCCTGCTCGTGTTTCCCCTTGGATTTACCGGTAGAGGAAAAATTAGCTTCTATCTCCAATGCGTCAGTCTGTGCATCATCCAGAGTGGCCGGCTTTCTCTCTCTCAAGGAGAAACCGAATTCAGAATCAAACGCTGCCACAAAAACAACCTTGGAAACAGTCTGGTGAGGCTTCATGTCGGCAGGGAGACTCAGGTACAATTTGTTGAATCTTTTGATAAAATATGACACCCCTTCATTATGTTTCTTTTTCAGAGTGTTGAATTCAGTGAGAATATTACCATGATCTTTTTTCTCTCCCCATTTTTTGATGAAAGTATCCTCCATTCCCTCCCATGTAGTAATAGAACGAGCTCCAAGTGTCTTGAACCACTTTCTAACTTCTCCGTCTAAGGATTGCACAAACATCCTTAGGACCACATCCAGATGTTCCACATTGAAATTCTCTGTGAAAGAGCAAAAGACTTCGATATTTTTCTAGGCTTCAATCTCATTCTCACCATTGAATCTGGGAAGGATCTTCAAATAGTCTTGTGGCAAGTCATTTAGTACTGCAGGTAGCTCCAAAGGAGCATATCTGTTTTGCAGGAAACCAGGGACATTAGCCATTGGAGGAGGGGGTGGAGGTAATAAGAGGGCTTGATGAGTAAGTGGAGGACTAGGTGGAAGCGTAGTGTGAATGATGATGGGGATATAATGGACGGAAGCTTGGGATGATGGAGACAAGGGTGGAGTGGTAACAGCAGATACTTCCGTGACCTCTTTAACTTCTTCTGTCTCTGGAGTAGGATGGAAAATGTAACGGGTGGTATCTACTAACTCAACCTCGTCTTTAACTCGGATGTTTCCTACGGGTAGGTAGTCAAAGTAATAGCCGGCTTCACCCAGAGCAGAGTTAGAATCTTGCCACTGGGTGACCTGAGAAGAGGAAGAGGGGAGGTCTTCTAGAGAGAGCGGTGGAATTTCGGTATGAACAAATGGTCTTCCCCTCCAGCTTCTTCTATGTAGGATTCTTTCTGGGTCAGACACAGAAGGTGTCTTTGGCTGAGATGTATCTGACCTTAGGTGTGGCTTACGGGGAGCCAAGACTGCAAACAGGTTTAACTGTAAAATGATTGTGGAGTCGCCAAGGTGAGGGGTGTACAACTCTCAACTCTTCATGCTCACCTAACTAAAGAGTGAATGGATTTTGTCGAGGCCCAGGGATTTAAATTTCTTCAACTTCGTTCCCCGGCAACGGCGCCAAAAAGATGTTGTAGCTCCTAGAGACAGCCTTGAGTTGCCAAAGACCAGTGCCTAGGACATCTTAAACAGTAGGGAGTATAAAGTATATTTCAGGCTTATTATCAGCTTAGGACTCTCTACCTTTTCAACTTGTACAAAGCATCATCATATGTATGGGACCAAGCTACCTTCAGATTTAGCAAGTTATAAAGGCGCTGTAAAGACAAGAAGGGAATCTTCAATACATATATACTTCAGACAACTTAGAGACAGATTTCATCAGAGAGGGCCAGTTTATCAAAGACATATAGGTATTTTAAACAGAAAGATATTTGATGCGCAGAAAGTGAAAGGGGAGTACTAACTACCAATGAAATGGTGCTCCGAAAACATATTTCAACATAATATGGGCTTAGGAACTAAGAATCCATACATATCAATCAGTTCAGTAAGAGTAACATTCCATGATGTTTAATACAGAGGAAACATGAATGATGTGTTAAGCGGAATGACATATCGTATATGAGCTGTATTTAAAGCAACATAGACCAGTAAAGCATGAGTATCAAACAGCGATAAATTCATACCCGAGCTGGCAATTTACTCGCATTCCAAGACACGATAAAAGGAAATTGAAAACAGTGGATAGAACAATGATACAATATCACAAAGAAAGAGTCATGAACTATATATCATTAAGACTGGAATCCTCATATATAACTAGAACTTCTCTTCGCTGAAACCCCACAGGCTCTGAGTATTTGCATTGATAAATCCACGACAAGCATACAAAAACTTTTACACTGAGAGCTTCTTCAGGAAATCTGAAACCCTTTCTTCTCATTGGATCTTACTTATATAAGCTTCTTCCTATCTCAGCGAGAAGATATTTTTTGGAAAAATATCTTCTTCGCATAAACAAAATTTGTTAAATGTCATTCTCAAAACAGCAAAATGCATGATGAGGAATTAGGCCTCCCATCATGGATAGTCAGGCCTTTGGCCATTTTCAAAAACAGAAAATTAAACAGCAGTTTGGTGAAAAAGTAAAATGCAGGAGTGGGGCAAACAACCCACTCAAAACTAAAAAGAAACTAATTCAGTAAAAAGTAAATAGGCCGTTGAGGCCAAATCATGAGTTGACAAAATATTATAGGTGCAGAAGAGTTGAGGCAGTTTTTGATTCAGGTGGTGGCACGTTCGCAGATGAACTCGCATACTGGCTCGTAAATTGAGTGCACCTCTGCTGACTGTCTACAGCTAGTTCGGGCATCGCTGAGAACCCCTCCACCTCGACAAAGGCCTCTGTGAGGGCATGGAAACCCACCCCAGTAGGAAGCTTGTGTTTTATCAAATGGAGGAGGGTGAACTCCTTTCGAAGGAATGAAACAATCATGTCGGCCTTGAGTTGAGCAGCTTTACCTGTCTGGAGGTCGGTTCGATCTCTTTCTTCTTGCAAGCGCACCGTATATTGTGTCAAAGGCAGGAGCACAGAAGGAGTGGTCAGGTCCCAACAGGAAGGAAGTCCAGCTGTCATGATCTCACCCCATACTGCGTCGAATCGTTCCACATTGGTGACCACATGTTGGAGAGCTCTCGAAGTTGTGACTCGGGCCATCTCTTTGTTGATGATTTTTCGACATTCAATAGCCTCCGTGAATCGGCTTGGAATATCGTGTTTCTCCATGTCATCTGATCCCAGCTCATTCAGGAATGAAATATACTCTTTGGCGTGTTGGGCCCTGTTGGACAAATCGAGGTCTGCCTCCTGCAGTTTCCTAGTGAGATAGGGTATAGCAGACTTATTCTCTCCCATCTCCCTTAAGAAGCCCCATTGTTCGGTCACAGCTGAGATTATATCAGACCAAATTATACTCCTAGCTTCAAGGAGGGTGAGATTTCCCTTTGCACGACTTTTCATGTCGGTGATATTTTTTTGCTGATCGACCGTCGTCTTCTTTTCCTGCTCTATTTCTCTCTGCAACTCTTCTACTATTCTGGTGTTCTCGGCCAGAGAGTTTTCTAAATTTGTGATGTTTTTCCTTGATGTGGACGCCTTCTTTTCCAATACCTCGTTTTCAGCTTTTGCTACGCCCAATTTCTCCGACAGCGAGCTGGTTCCACTTGAAGCCACGGCCGTCTAGCAGCTGTGTGAGTCCCATCTAGCTTGCATCTCTGTCGCCTTAGTCTGTAGTCTGGTGATTGTCTCAGCCATTTTTTCTTTCTCCTCTCTCTCCTTTGATAGCTTACTGGATAGTTGTGCTTTCTCTTGCTCTAATTGCACCAGTTCAGCTGTCTGGACATGGTGGGCGGCTGGTATGCGAGCCTGACTCTTTGCTGATGCAACTTTCTTCTGCAGTTGTTCAATCAAAGCCGCCTGTGGGTTTGTTTCCCCCGTATCCTTTCCCCTGATTTGGTCTTGGAGGAAATGTACCTGATTTTCTCAGGCGCGACAGCTAACCTATTCACTTTTCAGGGTGGCCCTCAATTGTTCGTGTTTCTGCTCCAACTTCCTCAGTGCGAGGGTGACCCGCATCAGTTCATCTTTCATCATATCACATACAGTCTTAAATAGGTCGCACATGTCGTTGGCTGGCACTTTCTTCATGTCGATCGCATACTTGAGCACCCGATAGCTAGTGACACCTGAATTAGGGTCCAAGATAGCTTCGGCCATAGATAATACCAGGTTTTCGGTGTCTGCGTTCATGGAGGCAGAGAGCCTGGTATGATATTTCTCAACGTACCCTCCCAGCTCAGCTTTATATTTGTCTCGGATCGCTCTATTTTCCTGATCCCTTTCAATTGCCCTTGGTGAGGTATGCTCTATGATGGCCTATGTAACTTCTGTGAAGTTGGAAGAAGTGGTACTGTCCCTTAGCACCTTTATCCTAGCCTTGCCTTTATCCAATTGGCCATACACTGTGAAGGGTTCAAGCAGTTGTTCCTCTCCTATGACTTCTGCCTCACTGGAGGCTGTTCTTTGCTTTTTGTGAGGGGGAACTGCTCCTGATGTGCCTGCTTCTTCTCCGTCCGTGTCTTTATTGATGTTCTCTTCCTCCCCTGTAGTAGATGAATCTGTCTCCATCTGTGAAACCAAAGGCCAAATTTCGAGATTATCCCTCCATTCCATGAATGGCCTCAGCTCATGCATATAAGGCGTAGACTTGTTCCTTTTCCTTTTGTTCGAGATAATTTCTCGAGGGTCGTAAGCCCAACTTTTTCCCAACCTTAGTTCCAGACCTTGCAGCATTTTCTCAACAATTGGGAGGGCATGTCTCGAGTTCACCACAAAGGGGCCGATTTCAACGGGAAGCCTTAGGATGTAACCCTACCCTTCTTCTTCCTGGGCGCGCAGTTCGCGAACCTCGACATGCTGGTGGCGGGCTGCATCTCCTGCACGGTGCTGCTGGCGGCCGGCGGGGGAAACTTCGGCTCCATGAGCCGGAGCTGATGCGGTCTCGGTAGAAACCAATCCCGGTGCTGCGAAGTTCCGAACTTGCGACTGACTTTTCATTTGCGGAAAGACCTAAAGGCGAGCGAGTCATGAATAATGGTATAAAGCCCGATAGACATGAAACTATTCAGCAAAAGCTGGAGATATTCCTCTCCTTAGGTAATTGTCGCACGGAAATTCCGATCGGCGGTCGGGGGTTGAATTCTCACGATATACTTTGTCTAACCCCAAACCCTCAAATTTATTGGCGTGCGTACGAAGAGTAAGAAAACCATTGAGCAAACGGAGGCGGCGAGTTTTAAGGCTCTTGGGCCGGGTTCGAATGGCGATGGCGAGAAGCAAGAATATCTAACACTACCCCCTTTTGAGACATGAGCCTTAAGAGATGGACACACACCGTGGAAATCTCTTCCAGACTTCCCACCCCTAAAAGGCCAGCAATGAGAGAGAGAATGGGCCGAACTTCCTCTTCGAACAAACTTAATGGAAAAGGCTCTATGATAGGAAGAGAAGAAACCTGGTTGCCGGTTATAGAGGAGATGAAGGCTTGCCGAGTCTCCCGTGGTTGTTTGAGGAACTGGGCGGCTAAAGCTGATTCTCTGAAACTGATATATGTGGCGCTGGTAGGAAAGCGGAGGGCCTTCTTGATAGTATCGGGGGAAAGGGAAAAAACTTTGTTGCCCTGAGAAGAGGTGAAGGTGCCTCGATGCTCGTCGAAAACATCTCTGAGCCAGGAGATAAAATCCACCACAGAGTAAACTTGAGGGGTAATTTGGTGGTACAAGCCAGACACGACTACCCGGTAATGGTCTGTGTTTTTAACATGACGACTCAAAAGCACGGGCTTAATGTTGCGGATGTCAAATGGGTATTTAGGGTCACAGATACCAGCTTGCAGGTTGACGAGAGGGTCGAACCTGGGTGGGTTCCTGGATTCACGGACCTGAGGGGTCTCTGGTTCATTTTTCTTGGGCGTTCCCCTTCCCATGGCCGACATTCAAGAATTTGAAAAAGCGAAAGGAAAACAGAGGGAGTATGAATGATGGAGTACCTGAACGGAAGGTAAATCTGCTCGGGATAGCGATGCAGGGAACTCTGACAATGATTGGGTAGACCAGGCGCTCTTTCCTACTCGGTATATGCCGTAGACGGAAACCTGCGACTTTTTACTGGAGTGAAATACGGGGGAATTGTTATCTCTGGATTGGGTATTCTGAGGTAAAACGACGGATGGGTAAAACGAATGAAGGCGAGTGTCGTAAGGACACTGACAATGGGGCACGCGGCGCATTAGGATTGGGTGTGTCAGAGTGCAGGTGGGCGCCTTGTGCTGGGTTTAATACTAGTATGGGCCTCAGTACCAGTTAACCTAGAAGACTTTACCTTACCTTTTTACCGTATAAAACCCACGATTCTTGAACATATTTCTTATAAGGCAGATTCGAAACATTGCATACCGATCCTTGGGCCCCACACGTTAGCTTTGCTACGTCATCTCTTGTTCCTGTTTTCCTGCTGCCATGTCATCTCTTTTGCTTCGGGTCCCGCTCTTGCCACTCCACTCTGGCCTTGGGTCCCCACCACACCACGCTTTCACAATTCCGCGGGGGTATGGGTCTCTTCCCTTCCTCGCTGCTCAACCCCCTCGGAATTTCCCTCACGTGCGTCTTCACACGGCGGTAATTTCTTTTAATATATATAGGTTTTGCGCTCTGTGTATCGTTCCATTGCCTTTTGTATTTCTGTTAGCTTTTGGCTTTACATTCCATTCTTTTCGCATTAATTCCGCCTTTGGCTTTAACGCACGTGGCTTTCGTTACTTTGTCTCCTTCTGACTCACTTTTGAAGTATTTCGTCCTTTGATACAAAGCCTTAATGCATGACTTGCCAACATTTTAATAAACGAAAGACTAATGTTAAAGATTAAACAACACTATCGACGAGAAATTGCAGCGGAGAACCCTTTACCCACATCTGCGACTGGAAGAGGCGCTCCCCCTCCTCTGGATCCTCTAGACCCTCCTTCTGGATCTTGGTGGTGGCAAAAATGGCACTGGGATCCGCATCAATGATCTACTTCCCTTTGTCATTGCCTTTTTCTGGTTCTAACTCGGGATCAGAAAATGCATCTGATTCGGGTGCCTTTAGTTCAGCCACCAAAGACTGTTTGGCCCGACACTCGTTTGTGCTGTGAGTGGGGCTGTTATGAAAGTCACACCACTTCCCTGTGTCCTTCTTTGGATTTGTGGTTTTGTTCTGAGTCGCATTGCTTTGGCCTTGCCCCTTGTTCTTCGGTTCGGGGGCACCTTTCAGATTTGCAGATCCAAAGTCTCGGTTCTTTTGCTTAAATTTCTGCTCGATCTTGGTGGCATAGCGATATGTCGTGCCAAGCGATGTAATGTCGAGGAACTCCATTTCCTCCTGAATGTGTTTGAGCAGATAGCCGCGGTACTTGAGCACCAAATGTCTCTCCGAATCTTTAATACCCAACTTTGTGCGCAGGGTATGGAACAGATTCGTCAGTTCGTGCACATCTTGATCCTTTTGTTGCTGCAGCATGGTCCATTGGATGTATTTGTCCTCATAGCTCCCCACGGGGTAATATTGTTCCTTGATGCCGTCTCGGAACGAATTCCAAGTGGGTGTGGCGGAGAACAGAGAAGGTTCCCCTTCGCCCTCTTGCTCACAGTAGGTTTCCCACCAGTCTTTGACATGGGGGACAGCTTTGAGGAGTGCAAAAATAATATTTTCTCGGTCAGAGAAGTCATGGACCAAGAAATACCCTTCCAGCAAATTTAACCATCTGTCTACGGCGTCTGTATCTATTTTTCCTTCAAATATAGGAATGCCAAAGTTTACCTATACCTTGAAGGGAGTGGCACCTCCAGAGTGGTTGTTGGATGCAGATGCACCATATGTGGGCAGTCGTTGAAGGATTTGAGCAAAGTTATCCATCATCGCGTTCCTTTGTTTCTCAAGGGCCTCCTCGAGCAGTATTTTGATAGGATCTCCTGCTCCCTCGTCTTTATTTTCTTCCGCCATGGGAGGTCGTCGAGGTTTGTGAGGCTAATCTTGCAAGGGTTCAACCAGATCGAGCCCTAACTCCTTATACCCTGACCGCGTTGGGGACATGCAAAGATAAACAAAGAAAGAGCGATTTGGCTACGATGCCAACGATACGGATTTCCGGGGGCGCAACAGAATAAACACATAACCATAAATACAGAGATGCAGCAGAAATAATGCATCATTTCATTAATAACAGAAATATGCTTACAGACATAATGGAAATAAAATAGCTAGGGTGCTGGTAGCGAATCTCTGAGAAGAGATGTGATGGCTACAAACCTCTGAACTGTGTTACAATGAGGCTCGAGGGCCTATTTATTATTGAGAAACAATGTAGAATCCGAAATGTCCAAAAACCTAACCGTAGGAGATGAGGCGCCAAAATTGTGGGCGCCCGTTTGGGTAAATTGGTGGTTCAACTTCCCGGGGACGTAACTTTGGCATCCGATCTCCGTTTGATGCGCTCAATAGCTCGTTGAAAGATCTATCAGGGACCCGCTTTCGGGATGAATTTCATTCCATGAAATTTGCTGGTAAAACGATGCCCAAAAAACGTCGTTTAGGGCCTCAAAACGGCTCCGGAAGTTCAGGACCCGAAAAACTGCTAAAAATAGTAAGTTTTGTTGCAACTTGAAAAATGAAAGAACTGATGATGGGGGTTCAAATGGAATAGGTGGGTGGCCACCAATATCCACCTGGATCATTAAGCCCCCAAAACGGCTCCGAGAGTGGAGGACCCGAAAACCTGCTAAAAATAGTAAGTTGTGCTGAATGTGAAAAGCTGCAAGAATTGATGGTGCTGGTCCAAATGGAATAGGTGGGTGGCCACCGATATCCACCTAGATTAGATTAATAGGGAAACCATGCTAAAGCTAAATATCCAAGGGGATTTGAGGAGGACCACCACAATGCTTCAAGTTGCAGATAAATCCACAGTAGCTCTTGAGGGAATTTTTAGGGAATTCATGGTATTCATCAATTCTTGGGAGTATCCTACGAATTTCCTAATTCTCCAACCCAAAACCAGGTTTAATGGTTATCCTCTGACCTTAGGAAGACCTTGGTTGGACACTGATGATACATATATTAGTTGTAGGGTTGGGAACATGACTCTTAAGAATGGACCCTTATCAAAACAACTAGTATTGTATCCTCCCTCTCAACCTTCTATCGAACATGATTTACCCTTGTGGTTAGAATAAGAGGAAGAGGATGAAATGTATCACATAACCCCCAACCGAATATGCACCCTAGACACTATTATAGGAGGGGGGAATCCCGATGAAGGTGACCACATTGACCATATAATTCAGAACCAACCTCCCACTTCCATCCCACTTGATGAACTTGTGAAATAATCTAAGAGTAGTCATTCGACTGAGTTATGCTTGGTTGAATCAAGTCCTGAACATGTGAAAGTTGTAGAGTTTGGCCCATGCAGAACCTTAAATATCAACCACTCTCTCTCGACCAAACAAGAAGCACAATTGTGCAAGATACTGAGGGAACACTTAGATGATTTTGCTTGGGATTATAAAGAAATTAAAGGGGTGCATCCCTCAGTTTGTACTCATCATCTTTACATCAAAGAGGGATGAAAACCTGTGAACCAACCCTAGAGGAGAATGATCCCAACTCTTAAGGACATTGTGAAGGAAGAATTACAAAATATGTTGGATGCAAGTTTCATATACCCCATCTTAGATAGTGAGTGGGTGTCTCCTCTAGTTTTATTCCTAAAGAAGAATGGGAAGTGGAGAATTTGTGTTGACTATAGAGAGCTTAATAAGGCCACAAAGAAAGACCATATTCTTTTTCCCTTCATTGACCAAGTCATAGATGGTCTTGCAGGAAAGAAATTATTATATTTCTTGGATGGATTTAGTGGTTATAATTAGATCCACACCAGCTCTGAAGACTAAGACAATACCACATTTACATGCCATTGGGGTAAATTTTCCTATAGATTTATCCTATTCTATTTATTCAATTCCCCTAATACTTTTCATAGGGCGATTTTAAGTATATTTGTTGAGCTTGTTCATGACTATTGAAATATACATGGATAAATTCACTCCGTATGGATGTGACTTCCACGAGGCTCTCTCTATTCTTTGAAAAATCTTAAAAAATGTATAGAAATGAATGTCTCATTGATCCCCGAGAAATGTGAATTCCTAATGAAAGGAGGGATTGTGCTTGCCCATTCCATATCCAAGGAATGGATACAGCTTGACCCAAACAAGATTGCCATCATCAAAATGGTGGGAAAAATACTGACACGGGGGGGGCGCAAGGGGGGGGGGGGGGGGGGTTGAATCAGTATTTTAAAACATACATAAATTTTTTATTTTCTTATTCTAATTTCTGTACGTGACTTTACTGAAGTAAACCTGAGTATGTACGTGACTTTTATGTAGAAAAATAGCGTATATTGAGTGAAATTATATTTCTGTCAAACATTCATTTGTTTATCTTAAATGTAATATTCCCAATTTGTTTTATTACTTTGTTTAAAGAATAAAAGAAAAATGCAGGTCCATAATACTCCTTGATAATGAGTAAATCAATGCCAAATGTAAAAAGGCTAAATCTTGGCTACTAAATCAAGCACCCTTCGGTGTGAAAGTGGTTGTACATTTTGACTGGGTCAACCTTGACCAAATCTACAGCGTTTTCTTGGAGGAGTGGCCATCAATGAGGCACATTATAGTTTTAGATGGAGATGCCTTGTGTGAAAGAAGTGATCTCATTGGAAGTGGTTTAGGGTTTGCAAGCTCTTAACTTATAAAAGGAAGAGGATGGCAGCATTAGAAGGTTATTGATGTTTATCATATTTTCTGAATATATTGTCTTTTTAGACATATATCTTTCTCTTGCTGTTTAGTTGAGATTGAATGCTGCTTAGCATTGGGTGTTCCTGGTCCGGAATCCCACCTCTTCTAATTGAGTAGCTCTTGGGAGAGTTTTTATTGCATTGTTCACTACCTATCTGAAGGCCAAGCTTCTTATTTCATCTACCGTGTAGATCTTGTCAAGGGTTTGGTTTTTTTTGCAAGTTGCAGCAAGTGGAGATTAGATCTTTCAGATCTAGTCCATTTCAGTGCTTCTTTTCAGTGGAGGAGGGTTCTACTTCATTGGCAGGACAGTATTAAAGATATTGAGCATCATTTTTAGTTCTTGGCATGAGGCCAACTATATTTTGATCCCTATAGCGTAGTATAGATCTAGATCTGTGTTATTCTTGTAGGTGCAGTTGCAGGGTGGTTCAACACACTAGTTGGAGAGTGATTTTCCTAGTGTTGGGGATTTGCCCTTCACTTTGGAGATCTATTGAAGGAGATCATTCTATTTTTTATATCAGATAAGATCTACTTTCCATATATGAATATTTCAGTAGATCTGTAGTCTTAGATATCAGATCTACAACTTGTACATGGTGTTTTTCTGAAAACCCAAAGGGGGTTCATTAGAGGAGCTTGTATAGTGCATGGATCTGTTATAGATCTAACTTTTTATGCACTTATCTACTCTAGATCTAATGTTTAGTATATAGCTATGGTAGACCAATAAAATAACATTGTAAGGATTTTTATAGTCTTGATATATGGTTGCAGCACCTCATTTTGAGGATTTTCTTTCATTGGAGACTTGTATTCCCTGTTATGCATATTATGGGCCATCTTGTACATCTATTTTTCTACTGTAAATACAAATGAAAGGTCTTCATATTGGCCTCCTACTTTGTCTATGATGATCTACATTATTTATCTCACATTATTCATTCTATTGTTGCATTCCCCATTTGGGAATATTATAGTGGTATCATAGCATCATCTTGGCACAGCTTGTGCTTTCTAAGAAGCCAATATGTCTTTTGAAGAAGAAGAACCTCTTACTAACAAAGAGAAGAGGTATCTAAAGAGAAGGCACAAGAAGTTTGATTACACAAATGATAATGAAGACAAGGGTAAAGCCATTTTATGTGGAGGTGAAGATGAAGATAAGGATTTTCCTAAGATCCTTCTTAGAGCCATGCAAGACCTTTCCAAAGAGATCAAAGAGATGAGAATGGACAGAATCAAGGAATCCCCTAAATGATTTCATCTTGGAGAAGGATCTGGCATGTCTAATCACTGAAATGATCAACCAGTGCATCAGCCACAAGTTTCCCAACGCTCTACCATGCCTACATTTTTGGTTGTGGGAAATGAAGGGTTTCAACAGCATGAATCCCTTGAAGACTATTTTGAAGAATATGTCTCAAAATCAGAGATTCAAAGATCACTTGCATTTTCAGGAGTTTTGTCACATCAAGGACAATAGAAGACTAAGCCATCATCATAGAGGTGGTGGATTCATTCAGAATCATGATCGACACCACACTATGGGAAGATTATTTTTACCCAATTTTAATGGGTCATCCAAGTGTTCTGCCAAATCTTGGGTAGAAAAAATTGACATATAATTTCAGCTGAACAAGGTTCTAGAGATGGAGGCTATCAATATTGCAGCACTGCACCTTGAGGGTGAAGCACATGACTGGTGGTTCCATGGCTTATCTACATTGGGTCATGCCAATGTGACTACTTATTCAGATTTCACTAGAAGGCTGGTGGAAAGATTTGATAGAAGAGATCCAGAGGCACCATACATGAGCCTTGCAAAGTTGAAACAGTCAAGTAATACAAAAACTTACATCTCTGAATTTTTAAGACTTTCTGTTATGGTTCCTGATTTGTCTGCAGCAAGAAGGGTGTACATGTCCATTGATGGTTTAGATGAACATCTTCATGGGTTCATTAAATCTACCAAGCCCACTACCCTAAATGATGATATTAAGAGGGCTAGAGACCTTCAAGATGCCTTTCCAAAAGCAAAGGAAACTTTTTAGCATAAGCCCTCTTTTCCTTCAAAGGGAAAGGAAGAAAAAATTTCTCCTTCAAAGGAGACCTCATACAAGAAACCTCTTGATGATGATGTTCGAAGAGATCTAAGAAGAAGGAATCTCTACTTCACTTGCCAAGAATCATAGGCACTTGGACATAGATGTGCTGCTGGAAAAGCGCATTACATAGAGGTCTTCTCAGATGATGAGGAGGAAGAAGAAGATGAACCAAGAAGAGGTCACAACGGTGACACTGTAGGAGGAGAACCAACACCATCAGGAGATGGGAATGGAGCATTTGCTCCTATTGGAGGGGCTCTTGTATCTTTGAGAGGAGCACCTAAGTACTTGACCTTAAGAGTTCAAGGTTCCATCTTGAATCAGAGGGTTTCTATTTTGATTGACAGTAGGGCTACCCACAATTTTATTGATGCCCAACTAGTGTAATGGAGGGCAATACCCATTGATTATTTTGAGGGATTATTTTTTTTGTTCCCAGGAGATAGAAAAATGCAATGCATGCATTATGTACCATCCTTATCAGTCACCATGGGGACATATACATTGATTGATCACTTCTTTGGTTGACATACCTGACACCAATGTGATATTGGGTGTTCAATGTTTGATTACATTGGGGAAAGTCACAACTGATTGGGAGGCTTTGCAAATGGAATGGGTGGATAAGAAGAGTGGTGAGACTCAAATGATCAAAGGCATGCATACATATCCCTCACACATAACTTCCACAAAGAAAAAAGAGATGAATTTGTGCAGTGGAAGCAAGGACCTTACAGTCCCATCTATCATTGTCATGAGATTGCTGCATGGGACACTATTATCTAGTGGCAAACCACCTGGGGGGCCACCTACTTCAGATTTTGTGGGAGATGTATCACAACATGATGCTTCAAGCATAGATCTAGGAGGGATGGGAGAATTGGAAGGAAATGATATAGCGCTGGGAGTCTTGGGTAGGCTCAAGGAGGAGGGAGATCTTCTCCCAATATCATCATCACCAACTCTCATTTCAGATTTTGCGCTGTGGGAGAAGATGCATGGAAGGAATGACCTTCCAACTTATATCTTTGGCATGGGATATGTCAAGGAGGAGAGCAGTCATTTGACAGAAATTTATATTGAGAGATCATCAGCGTTGTCACTATGGGAGATTGATCCATATTGGAAATCCCAGCTGTTGGCGGATATTCCAAGGATCTTCACACTTGCATGATACTTGATGACCAGCTGCATGAAGAGGGCTATTCAGTCCAAGAAGGAGCCATCTATTATCATGGTAGGATATTATTATCTAGAGCATCCAAGCTCAAGGAGAAGTTACTACAAAGGGCCTATGAAGATTTTTGTTTCAACCATACATATTCCATGTGATTCTACAACATCATCATGAGGAGCTATACTTGGATAGGCTTTGAAGGAGAACTACATTAGCATTTTCAAAGATGCTTGTACCATGTGGAGATGGGGCAGAAACATAACTCTATAAAGGATTTAATTCAGCCATCTCTTTCTCTTGTTGAGGAAGGGGATAGATCTATGCACCACTCCATTTGTTTGAGGAGGAACTTTGGTGAAGAATATGCTCATGTAAATAATGTTTCATTTGATTAATTTTTGCGTTATTCCACCATGTATATGCAGGCCATGACTCCAAGGAGGAGTATTGTACCTTATAAACTTCATGTCCAACTTTGGGCCACAAAATTTTCTGAACATGGCCACTCCCTTGGAGGAAAAAGGGATATTTTGTTTCATGATGGGTGCATTCTTGAAGCACCAAATATATCTCACACTTTCATCCATAGTGAGATGACATGGGTAGCAAGTAAGTGGTGGGGAAACCACTTACCACATCTTGATCTGATGCAATTAGGAGATGCATTGCACTGGTTCCACATGTGGGACTATAACCCACCTCCATATGCACAAATTTCTGTTTGTATGTATGTAGTTTTGATCCCATACATTGATGATGTACTTGTACTTTTTATGGGAATGTATGGAGAGAGGATGGGAGGTATGTATGTGCCCTATGGGATGGGGATTCTCCATGTATCTTATGCTACATGTTTCGAGGAGAAAATTGGGCAAACCATGTTTTTTTCATTTGAGTTATTATCTTCTTATGGGATGGATTATTTACATCTCATGAGAACTTTAGAGGATAAATTCATGGAGGGATGAATTGGTGAACACTTAGCTTATGGAGGAAGCTTATCACATATTGGTGTCACCAATGGAGGAGGAGAAGAGTTGCAGCACTCACTTTTTCAGTTGCTTGAGGACAAGCAACATTTGGGAGGGGAGGACTGTAATATTCTCAATTAGTCATGGGATAATTATAATATTTATTTTTGTTTTATTAATTTGTTTAAAGAATAAAAGAGAAAAGGAGGTCCATAATACTCCTTGATAATGAATAAATCAATGCCAAATGTAAAAAGGATAAATCTTGGCTGCTAAATCAAGCACCCTTAGGTGTGAAAGGGGCCAGACATTTTGACTGGGTCAACCTTGACCAAATCTACAATGTTGTCTTGGAGGAGTGGCCATCAATGAGGCACAGTGCAGTTTTAGATGGGGATGCCTTGTGTGAAAGAAGTGATCTCATTGGAAGTGGTTTAGGGTTTGCAATATCTTAACTTATAAAAGGAAGAGGATGGCAGCATTAGAAGGTTGTTTATGTTTATCATATTTTCTAAATATATTGTCTATTTAGACATATATCTTTCTCTTGCTGCTTAGCTGAGATTGAATGTTGTTTAGCATTGGGTGTTCCTGGTCAGGAATCCCACCTCTTCCCATTGAGTAGCTCTTGGGAGAGTTTGTATTGCATTGTCCACTATCTAGCTGAAGGCCAAGATTCATCTTTCAACTACAACATAGATCCTCTTGAGGGTTTGGTTGTTTTTGCAAGCTACAACAAGTGGAGATTAGATCTTTCAGATCTAGTCCATTTCAATGCTTCTTTTCAGTGGAGGAGGGTTCTACTTCATTGGGAGGATGGTATTGAAGATATTGAGCATAATTTTCAGATATTGGCACGAGGAAAACTATATTTTGATCCCTACAACACAGTATAGATCCAAATCTGCGTTATTCATGTAGGTGCAGTTGCAGGGTGGTTCAACACACCAATTGGACAGTGATTTTCCCAGTGTTGGGGATCTACCCTTCACTTTGGAGATCTGTTGGAGAATATCATTCTATTGTTTATATCAGATCAGATCCACTTTCCAGATCTAAATATTTCAGTAGATCTACAGTCTTAGATCTCAGATCTACAACTTGTACATGGTGTTTTGCTGAAAACCCCAAGGGGGTTCATTATAGGAGCTTGTATAGTGCATGGATCTATTATAGATCTGATTTTTTATGAACTTATCTACTCTAGATCTAATGTGTAATCCACAGTTGTGGCAGACCAATGAAATAACGCTGTAATGCTTTTTCCTGTCTTAATATATGGTTGCAACACCTCATTTTGAGGATTTTCTTTCATTGGAGACTTGTATTCCATGTTATGCATCTTATGGGCCATCTTGTATATCTAATTTTCTACTGTAAATACAAATGAAAGGTATTTATATTGGCCTCCTACTTTTTCCATGATGATCTGCGTTATTTATCTCTCATTCTGCATTCTATTGCTGCATTCCCCATTTGGGAATATTACATTAAACCAGTGTATCAGTGATTCATCAGAAATTTGATAAGCAATAAACATGTGCACTAAGAACATAATAAAGCATCACACAAAAGAAAAATATATGAACATTAGTATTTAAGGTGGAAACCCAATGTGGGAGAAAACTGCTACTGTTATTATCTCAGTCTTCAATTTTATTATTATGAAAACCTCTTACAATATTGTACTGGCACAAACTGATACCAACACGTAGGCACCCACCTCAAAAATCCTACAACCTTCACTCATTCTCCATCTCCTACTATAAGGGAGCTTCAACCCCTTGGTCTCGTTTACTAGCACCCACTGGAAGGGAGATCCAACCCCATGATCTAATCATCAGCTACTATTGTGCTACAGAGTAATTTGTCACCATGCTCACTTCCTGTCCCTAATCCTAAAGTTCCCTTGACATACAGTGTGCAATGTTTCCACCATTGAAAAATATATAAAGACATTCCCTGAAGACTCAAAGAAAAATTCCTTAGAAGATTACTGAAGGAACTTGGTCAAAACCCTAGTTTTATGGGTGAGCGTGTTTCATGTTGGCCTTCCTGCGATGATGGCAGGTTGATAGTTCTAGCTTAGCACTGTCAGATCCCTTATTTCTTGGAAAACTGAGTTGATCCCTTTCAGGCAGTGTTTCCTCAAATGGAGCATAAGTTGCGACCTCTAGAAGTTCCAGGGTGGCTAGTTGGTGTTGGGCCGCTAGTTTGTCATTATTATTATCACTTTTTAATGCCTATTTCATCCACTTATACCCTTATTTATCACATCATTTATCATGGTTTATCATATAATTCCATTTTATAATTATTTATGCTCTTATGGATAAATATTATTTATTCTCCTTTATTTTTAATAAATTGATGATTATTATGCATGATTTTATCAATGATGGTTTATTAATAAAAATTTTATAACATCACTCACCATTTTAGCCTCCAAGATATTTTCTAGATTGCATATTTGATCTCCAGCTCATCATTAAATATTACAACTTAGAAATTCGTTGGAATAAGAAGTGACAGTTTTGCATTGGACGTTGTGGGAAAATGGAGAAGTATCTGGAAACTCCGAAACATGGGTTTTGTCTAGAACGAACCGAATTAACTTTTTCAAAGAACATTTTGCCAAAATTTGGTTCGTATTAAGAGAAACAGAAGGTTCTCTGAAGATGATTTTCCTAGATTCGTTGTTGCAGCCATTTTCCAAATTATGTCAGTTGCAATACCAAATTCGACTTGTTCCTGTTGAATGATTGATGGAAATATATTTTCTTGTTGATAAAGTTGTTGGGAACAATCAAATTTTGTTATGAGGGATCACATTTACTATTTTCTTTCTCCTCTTTCTGGTTATAAAAGGAGACGTTTGTAAAAGAAAGGGGAATGGTTGTTGCTTTTTGAATTGTAAACTTAATCACAAACTGCGTTGTTGAAAAACATGATTACATTGTAATGTTGCTCTAGTTTTAATGATTAATTGAAGTTGTTGTTTCCATCCACATCATCTGAAGTAGCTTGAGCAGTACCTGCTGGTGGTTAAGGGCCCGACCCCTAGCGGCGTTAACTACTCATCTGTGTTATATTTCCGATTCTTGTAGAGTGTGATCGATTTGATAAATGCTTGTTACTGTGAGTTCATTTCATTAGTTTTTTATCATATTATTGTATTTATGTATTACGCATTCTGTTTATGATTTATTTCATTATCGTGTGATCTGAATCTTATTTGTTACAGCGTGGGTTATTTGAGACAGCATATTGCATTACTTAGATCATCCGTAAGAGTCTAATTATCGCTATTGGATTCTCGAAAGTGATATTGGTTCTGTCTTAATTGATTTATAGAAAATTAATATAATCTAGAATTATATCAGCTAAGTAGGAGTGAGTTATTGCTACTGTGCTCCCAACTGATGATGCCATTCTTTGGATTGTTAAAGATTTGATTTCAATAGCAGATTACACTTTGATATTTCCTGTAATGATTGCAATTGGAGTTCATTAGATATTTTCCATTTATTCTTGTGTCAATATTTATACTACAATTTAGGAAACATTACTCTCTAGGTTATAGCTTGCACATATTGTGTACACTTTTGAAATAAAAGGACTTACCCTGGTTGATAATTAATGTGAGGCAATTAGGAGTTTTAAAAGACACCTTTTAGCACCCAACATTTTGGCGCCATTGCCGGGGAGAGTGTTGCCATTTCACAGAGAGTGATGTATGTTTGATATTTTTTTGTTGGGAAAGAATTGGGTATTAAAAACGGAAGGTAAGAACCTACGTAACGAGCAAGTAAAGTGCTTGCTCCTCTGCCCGCTTTTCAGCACAATTGCATAGAAGTCGAAGTAGGTGTTTGATGTTTGTCTACTATGAAATAATTGGGTATTAAAAATGGAAGGTAAGAACCTACATAACGAGCAAGTAAAGTGCCTTCTCCTCTGCCCACTTTTCAGCAGAATTGCGTAGGAATTGAAGTAGGAGTTTTAGAGGTAGAATTCTTGAAAAAATCTTGTAATTCCACTCGAGTGGTGATGTAAGCACCACCCATTTCACTAACCAATTGACAGGAACATTTGGAGGAGGATCCTCAAAGAAACACATGAAGAACATCTTCTATTATGGTAAGAAATGGCTCACATTGCAAATTTTGAATTCCCTATCAAAGATCTAGGAGGAGTGACACAAATGCACATAATTCCCCCATCGTCTCTACCAAATTTTCATGGTTTGAAAAATGAAGATCCAGATACATTCTTATTTGAGTTTGAAATAATTTGTAGAGGATATGATTATTGTACTAATGATCAAAAATTTAAAGTGTTTCCTCTTACTCTAAAAGGAGCAGCTCTCCGATGGTTCATGAACCTTGGTGGGAATGAAAAAAGTATTCTTGAAGAAGTACCAAGACTATTGCAAGGTCGATGAAGATATTTTCAATATGATACAAGGGGAAGATGAAAGCTTGGAGGAATATGTAGAGCAATTTCAATATAACCTTCAAAAATCAAAGCATAAGAATTTGGAAAAAGAGATCTTGAAAACACTCCTTCCTAAAGGAATCAAAGATGAATTTTTAGAACTCTTAAATCTGATAGGAAAGGTGATGTTTTTCAGTTATCATATGATGATGTTTGTGAATTGTGCATAAGGTATTTAAGAGGAATTTCCAAGGCTGGTAAGAATTCTAGAAAAGTTTCTTCTTTCTTTTCCAAATTTACTACAAGAACAAGAGACATAACAGCTGAAATCAATGTTTTATTTGAAAATTTTAAATATGATTTTATTAGCTCTCTAAATTCAAAATTGAATGTTTTGCAGGTTCAGAAAAATCAAGAATTTGATGAAGTGTTTTGCCCTCATTACCGAAAGGAGCATCCCATAGATAGTTGTTCTTCCTTATCTAGGATGGAAGTAGCATATCAAAGAGATGGGGAAGCTGCAACAAGGTCAAAACCATGAAAATCATGGCCTACAAGTATGGTTCAAAACACTTCCTCTCCATTCTGTTACTTGCATAATCCATTATGGAATACTCATATGTTAGGGCAGCCATGCCAATCTCAATATAACCACCACCAATCTTCTCTACAAGTTTGGCACGGTTTATATTATGATTGCATGACTACTCTCCCTCATCTTGTAGCACAAACACATCTTCCATCTCTTCCACAACATCTTGCTTGCCTATCAAAATCATCCATTCAACCCAATCAACTACAACATCAAAATGCTCCATTCCCTACACAATTTCCTGCTCAACTCATTCCACACCCTCACCATAATAAACCAGTACAACATGCTTACAGTGTTCAATTGAAAAATTTACCCACCCTTCCCACCCATTCTATCTCACATGAACCATTATAGAAAACTTATACTGAGATTAAGAATGTATCAAATCCAAAAATTGTGAAGGTTATGAAAGAAAATGAGGTTTCTTCTATCCTGCATCAACAAGCCGTTTTTAACACTCAAGAACTTCATGATATGACGGCTATGGGAAATCAAAAAAGTAAGGGATGCATTGAAGATTGGTTTCACTCCATTTTTTTGCAGCATCACTCCATACTTCAACAATTTTTGGCACCATCTTTTCAAGGGAAGTTGGCTTCTCATACCCTACTATTTATTAACATGCATTTTTCAAATTTGGGTATGTATATATTGGAGGCCTTATTTCGAAAATGGCTCCACTGGAAGTATGCTTATACGTAAGAATATTCAATTTTCAAAAAATAGTAGGTTAGTGTAGAAAATAAATAAATAAGGACATAAATAAATACATTTTTATTATTATGAAGAAAAAAAAATTGTTTTTGTTGCAACACACTGTGAAAATCAACATCGGTGATAAATATTTTAATTTATTTGTGTATGTAGATGTATTATATTGAAAATAATAGTTCTACAAACACTCATATTCATTTTTATCACCAATATGGAAAAATTTCTTGAATATCATATTTTTTTGGCTTGCGGGCTTGATGAAATTTCTGAAAGAAGAGTTGGAACAACAAGTTTTTGGAGGCCTAAATTACTACATTTTTAAAACATGTTTCTATACTAAGTAGCCCTTGATGTCTACTTTTCAACCCAATTTTAATCACTCCATTTGGATTTGAAACGAAAAACGTTATAACCAAAATATTGACAGGGTGTCTAGTAGGCAGCTCAAGAACAGAGTTGGGACAGCAAGTTTTTGGAGGCCTAAATAGCTATATTTTTAAAACCTGTTTCTATGGTATATTCCTCTATGAATCTAGTTTACAAGGAAATTTTAATCACTTGATTTCGATATCGTATGAGGAAAATATGACCTAAATACTAACTGTCTACCCTAAATCAGCACTCTTAAAACTATGTTTTTCCAGCTGTTCATTAAAGTATTTTACCCATCAATTCTTCTTGTCTTCAAAAAATATTTCTATTGAAGATAAATAAATTAATATGCTTTCATTTCCAATTTGAATAATCTTAATCCATCATCAAATGAAAAATTTATACTTGAAATATCAACTGTTGTTTTGAGTTGGAAAATCGAAAATTGCTCTATTATGCAGGTTGTTTTAAGCAAATTTAATATACCATTACATGGAATTTTTAAAACCTATTTTTTATTTAAGATATACCTTTGAATTAGATCTCATATGGCTTTGGAATCACTCAAATTGGACGAAAAACAAAGAAGTTATGATTAAAACATTGCAAGTTAGCATGATTGGCCACTGCTCTCCCGCAGGTAATAAATTAATTTTACTTTATTTTTTTTTCCGTGGATTTGTTCTACAGAGTAACTACTTGTTAGTTTTTTGCATAATTCTTGGATTAGGGGAGCCTTATCACCTCTCTTTCTCCATGATTTAATGTTTTATTGCAGGTAGACACTCATTTTTTTGCAGGTCTTAGGATAATAAAGAAGATCAATTTATGGACGAGCGATTCTTGAAAGAAATTTTAATGAAACAAGGGTATTTCATCCGATTCATTACCTAACGGATTTATAACAAAAAAAATGAAGAATTGATTCATGTCACTGCTGTCAATACATTTTTCCAAAAGATCATTTTTTCCATTGACAGATTGATATTCCCTCAGAAAATAACATCATAGTTGTTGTAACTTAACTTATTTATTTATATCTTGTTTTTAAATTAAGTGTTGTTTCTTTTCTGATTTATCTTATGTTTTTGTGTTTTAGATGTTGATTCCTTCAAATTGTAGTTTCCATTCCATTGGCGATTGAACAATGAGGACCCTACCATGCAAGTTTCAATTGCAGAAGGAAATCCTTCGATAGTTTCATTTCTGTAAAAAGTTATTTCTTTTTAAACTGTAAATATGATTGTTTTATGTTTTTTTCTCTGTTTGTTTGCGACTATAAATATGATTGCTTTTCTCTGTTTTTCTATAAATATGATTACTTTTCTCTGTTTTTCTGTAAATACAATTGTTTTTCCTTGTTTTTCTCTATTTCTTTTCTTTTTACGATTGTCTTTCTATTGTTTAGAGCAGTAGGGATGATTTATTTGTTGTTCCCTACAGGGAATAACACTTTTTCGTGTGAATTTTCTTTGATGTTCCCTACAGGGAACAACTGTTGTTCCCTCTAAAGAACAACACCTTTTTGTGTGAATTTTCTTTGTTGTTCCCTATAGGGAACAATTGTTATTCCCTATAAGGAACAACACCTTTTCATGTGAATTTTCTTTGTTGTTCCCTATAAGGAAAAGCACTTTTTCGTGTGGATTTTCTTTGTTGTTCCCTGTAGGGAACAACTATTGCTCCCTGTAAGGAACATCACTTTTTCGTGTGCATTTTCTTTGCTATTCCCTACAGGGAACAGTTGTTGTTCCCTATAAGGAACAACACTTTTTCGTGTGAATTTTCTTTGTTGTTCCCTACAGGGAACAGTTGTTGTTCCCTATAAGGAACAACACTTTTTCATGTGCATTTTCTTTTTTTTTCCCTATAAGGAACATCACTTTTTCGTGTGCATTTTATTTGATGTTCCCTACAGGGAACAACTGTTGTTCCCTATAAGGAACATCACCTTTTCGTGTGCATTTTCTTTATTGTTCCCTACAGGGAACAGTTGTTTTTCCCTATAAGGAACAACATTTTTTCGTGTGCATTTTCTTTGTTGTTCCCTACAAGGAACAACTGTTGTTCCCTACAAGGAACAACTGTTGTTCCCTATAAGGAACAACACTTTTTTGTGTGCACTTTCTTTTGTTGTTCCCTATAGGGAATAACACTTTTTCGCATGTGTTTTTTTTGTTGTTCCCTACAAGGAACAACTGTTGTTCCTTCAAAGGAACAACATTTTGTGAGTATTTTTTAGAACAACACTTTCTTCCCCTTGCACTATCATTCCTAGCCATCCCAGCCCACTTCTTTGATTCCCTTGCATGGCATGAAATCCAATACTTTTATGAGGACAAGAATTATGGAGTCTATTGAGGTAGGTGAATACCCTTAACGTTATGATCTTTAACAGGACAGCTTCTAGATGAGAGATTATTTTTAAGAAAAGGGACACAATTATCTATATACTACTTTACTGAATTATTTTCTGATGTACATGATACTGATTGATCATCTCAATACCATGCTAGTTCCACCCCTCCTAGTTATAATCTTCTCTGTCTGTAATAAATGAGATTATGGGTATATTTTTTTTCGATTGACATGTTCAAATTCTTCCACCATCCCTACTCTTAAGGAGTATTGGGCCTCCCTCTTTTTATCGTAAAACTGTGTAATCACAGCAAAATTTTGTTTGCAGATGGAGGATAGGGGGTCTCATTACGAGCCAGCCTACCATGTTCATAAGGCTGTAACGAAGTGACATTCCCATTATGGCCACCACACCAGGGTTATGATCCATTGGATAGCCAAAATATCCTTGGAACAGGAGGTCTCATCATGAGCCGGCCTGATCACTTTTGCTACATCCCAGTGAATGGCAGTGTCGTTATCTGGTTACCACGCCAACACACTGATCTCTTCTGTAGAACAACACTGGAACTCTCCATTTATAAATTGAGGATCTTGGCTCATACGGGTTAAAAAGCAACCCTGCCGAGGCTATGGACGCCTGTTGGTAGTAGAGGCTCTGCTTATGGTATTGAAGTTATATCTTATCGTCAATTATTACTATAATACCATTTTCTTATTCTTTTTTTTATCAGAGAAGTTATTTCCTTAATTTTTCCTTGTTTTGAACCTTTACGCATGAGAAATTGTTTTCCAATCAATCGCATCATTTTCGGCTAGAATACAGTCAGAAAATCATCTTTTTGGCATATTGTTGTCCTTTTATTTTTCGCATAACTTATCATCATCTAAAGCGTCATCTCTCTTATTCATAACTATCTTTACACACTCCACTCTCATTATAACCATACTTCATTCTGTCCTATCATGTATAAATTATATAACTAATGCGTTATATATCCAATATTCTCCTGATCACACACTATTTAATTTCATGCACAATACAGAATCTATTCCACCATTGATCATCACATGCGGAAATTAAATCAATTGCAATGCACACATGAAACCATAAAAATTCACACACATTAACACAGTGATTTAACGGGAAATCCTGAAGCTAAAAAACCCAACTATATGTATATAATATATGTCATAGAGATCATGTAACAATCCTCATACAAATATGAACATGTCAAGCTCTCAGTACAATACAATCGCTACACACTAATCAAGTCTGATCTACCAAATCCATGCACCGATCTCTGCCACCTGCTAGCCTGCCTCTACTACGCAATCCCTGCTAAAGAATGGCTTTGAATGAACTCGAATCCTCCTGGCTTGCACTGTAAAATCCTCATTGGCATCTCCACTGAGTGTTGGATGCAATCAATGCATCACTATAGTCACAACTGATAGTCACACTTGTTCTTTCACCTACCTTTCCACTGGTCTCCACTGAAACTGTCCATGCACTGTAGTTAACTGATGTATTCTTCAGTTGATTAATGAGTTAATATTTAGTGAATTAATTATTAATTAATTCACACCACTCTCACTAGTGTATCAATCGGTTAGACTAGATACAACTAGCTCAACTATGTCTAACTGAGTTAAACTAAACACAACTCCACCAACTACTTCTACAACTTCACCAAACTCTATCACATGAGTTCTAACTGAAGTCTCCATGAAATAGCTCTAGTAAACCCTCAGGAATAGCATAATTCCTTCTGTCAGATGTTGTGCCACATCTGTGCACTTAACTGAAGTGCTCCAAGAGAATAAGATAATGTTTAGAGTCCAAATATTATTAAGAGCTAATAATATTCGACATATCTATTTTTAGGCTGGCAATCTAAAAATAGATTCTGCCCAATATGTCTAAAAATAGAAGTCCATCTATTTTTTCCAACTTGACCAACCATCCACAAATAGCATCCTGCAACTCATAGAACATGATCCATATGTCTAAAAAATAGACATAGTCTAAAAATAGACTTTGCGCCAAAAATAGCCTGCGGGCCCACTTAGTGAAGGCGACTCTTTTCACTAAGCTCATCATCTTGTTGCAATCTCAACACTCCCTCTCAACAAGATAAGGATTATCTGCCACCCCTATCCTGCCTCTGTGGTATTCGAATTTTCTTCTGGTGAGCGCCTTCGTCAAGATATCAGCATCCTGATCCTCCGTGGGAATGTATGAAAGTAACATGATCTTCCGCTGCACACAATCTCTGATATGATGATACCGGATGTCAATGTGTTTAGATCTATCATGAAATACTGGATTAATCGAGAGTTTAATGCAACTCTGATTATCACAATATATCACAGTAGGATCTAAGTGTGAACCGAACAACCCGACCAGGATCTTCCTCATCCATATAGCCTTGCATGCATCCAAACTTGCTTCCATGTACTTGGCCTCCACTGAATTGAGTGCCACAGATCTCTGTTTCCTGCTGTACCAAGAAAGTGTTGTAGACCCGATACTGAAAATCCCTCAAGATGTGCTCTTTCTGTCCGTTGGGCTCCCTGCCCAATCTGCATCCGTGAAGCCATGCAGCTTCACCTCATCTGACTATCTGTACCACAGTCCATATCCCAATGTGCCTCTGAGATACCTCAGAACATGCTTGCCTACCTTCCAAAAGAGCTTGGTAGGCTTAACCATAGCTTGTGAAAGCTGGTTAACAGCATCGCATATGTCCAGTCATGTATTGACTAGATACATGAGCGAACCAACCAACTGTTGATAAATAGTGGCATCCACTACCTCTGCCAATGTAGCATCCTCTTTCCTCCCACCACCAGAAAGAGGAGTGTCGATAGGCTTGCAGCCTTGCATGTTTAACTTCTCCAATATCTCTCGGGCAGACTTGCCTTGAGACACAAACAGTCCACCCTTCCGCTGCCAAATTTCCAATCCCAGGAAATAATGAAGGAGGCCTAAGTCCTTAATCTCAAACTCCTTTGCAAGATCAGCCTTGCATGAGAGTATCAACTATTCATCACCTGTCAGTATCAAATCATATACATAAAGTACAATGAACAGAAACTTACCCTCCACCACAATCTGGTATAGGTTCGGATCCGCCTCACTCTTGGTGAATCCAAGTCCAGTGAAATAACTATCTATCCGTGTGTACCAAGCACGAGGTGCTTGTTTCAGCCCATACAACGCTCTCTTGAGCCTTCACACATGTGACTCGTTGCTGAAGATTTCGAAACCTTCAGGATGCTCTATGTACACCTCCTCTTCAATGACTCTGTTGAGGAGCACAGTCTTCACATCCATTTGATGAATGTGCCAACCCATCTGCATTGAGAGAGCAAGGATGCTCCGTATGGAAGAATACCTTGCGATAGGTGCAAAGGTTTCTTCATAGTCGATCCCCTCAATCTGTGAGAAGTCCCGGGCTACAAATCTTGCCTTGTACTTCTCGACGCTCCCGTCAGCAGTTTGTTGTACTTTGTAGATCCATCTCGAACCTACCACTGATTTCCCTTTCGGCCTTGGGACAATCTCCCATGCACTGTTTCTGACAATCGAATCATACTCTTCCACCATGGCATCTACCCATGCAGGGTCCTCCATAGCTTCCTCAAAAGAGGATGGATCCATCATGATACACTTGCTCATCAGAGCCATGTATCCATTAAATCAGTTAGGTGACTATCTCTTTCTGCGCTGTGATGTAGGTGCTCCTACATTCTGCGTTGCATCAAGATTCAGTCGCTCAGCTTCTGTAGTGCACTTTCGCCCTCTGATGTTTGGCACTGCATGAGTGGTTTCTTCCACTCCATGAACCTCCTCTTGTGGTTGATCCACATCCTGAGGCTCATCTTTAGGAACTAATAGCTCCTCATCTGCATGCAAGTGTAGGTCCCTCTCAAGCGGACACTTCATGGCTTTCTCCTCATGAAATTTGATATCCCATCGCACAACAGTATTCTGACTGTCTGGAAAATACACACGATAGTTGTGGGGTTTTTCTGTGTACCCCACAAATATCCCAACCTCTACGGTCAGCTCCAGCTTCTTCCTGGCATCCTTTGTCACATGAATGTAAACAGGTGAGCCAAAAATCTTCAAATGAGAAATATCAGGCTTCTTACTAGAAAACGCCTCTTCGGGTGTACTCATGCCAAGTACTCTATGAGGACAACAGTTTTGCACATAAACTACAGTGTTGCATGCCTCAGCCCACAAGTGTATGGGAGGGCCCTGATCATGCAACATCGCCTATGCAGCACCCACGATCGTTCTATTTTTTTGCTCCATAACCCCATTCTGTTGTGGGTTATGAGGCGTTATGAGCTCTCCTCGAATTCCTTCTGCGCTGCAAAAGTCTTTGAATTCGCCAGAGATGAATTCACCACCATTATCGCTCTTTAGAGCCTTCACGTGCTTCCCCGAATCTTTCTCAACTAGTGCCTTGAACTCACATAACTTTGAGTATGTCTTGCTCTTCTTCTGCATGAAGAAGATCCAACACTTACAAGAAAAGTCATCAACAAATATCACATAATACATGTTCTTTGCTGTCGAAGCTACTAAGAAAGGTCCACACACGTCTGTGTGAATTCTCTCAAGGATCGTAGTGGTGTGACTATCCTTCTCATGAAAGGTGGCTTTCACAAATTTTCCCAAAGTACATCCCTTGCACTGATCTGACTGCGCAAGTGTACCCTTGGGAAGCCCGGTAGAAATCTGCTGCAAAATTTTCAAAGCGCCATGGTGAAGATGGCCCAGTCTCCTGTGCCACAATTTTCCCTCATCCCAGCTCACCACTCCTTCTGGTTTGCCTGCCATTGTTGCGCAGCCATCTACCTGCAATTGATAAAGGTTCTTAACTCGAACCCATATCCTCTGGGTTTCACCAGTTTCCTTACTACGCAGGAAAGCCTTTCCCTCACTAAAGACAACATCATATCCCTTGTCTTCCAACATAGCCACAGAGATCAGATTCTTCTTCAATCCTAGAACATGCATGACATCCTTCAATATGAAAGGTTTACTAGACTCCCTCTCAAAGGAAATGGTCCCGATACTAGTTGCACTGTATCTACCATCATCACCCATATTTATGTGCACTCCAAGATCCTTCTCATCCAAATCAGTGAAAAAATCTTTATCTCTAGTCATATGAAAAGACGCACCACTGTCAAGAAACCACACTGATCCCATCACACTTGAAACAAAGCATGCGATCAGCGAAAAATCCAGCTCAAACTGTGAGGCTAAGGTCTCTCCAGCTGCAGATCCAGCAACCTGCTTATTTTTCTTCTTCTATGGAGAATTAGTGGCGTAATGTCCGTGTTGGTGACAGTGAAAGCACTTCACCTTGGACAAGTCCTACTTCTTGCCTTTCCCACTGGATTGAGAATGATTTTTATTTCCCTTCCCTTTCCTTGCTTTGGCAGCCAAAGTGAAATTTTCTCAATCTTCATTATTCGATGAAGATCCATCCCTGGTACCCCTCCTTATCTCCTCCTACACAAGATCCGACTAAAGTCGCTCCCATCCTAGCAGTTTCTCCCGACCATTGACAGAGTCCTCTAGGAATGCCAACTCTTCAGAAGCCCAAGGAGAGCCAAGCTCACCAAGTCCTCTTCATCTACATTAACCCCCACACTTCCCAGCTCATCCCTGCACTGGACAAACTTCATGAGGTACTTGGGTATACTTTTTCCTTTCTCCATTTTTATTTTTCTGAGCTTGTCTTTAAGTGCCAACTTCTGTTGGTCACTTCTGCTTTGGAACAAGTCTGTCAAAGCTTTCCACATCAAGAATGGAGAAGCTTTACCATGAAGGCTGGACACTATGTGATCCTTCACACCTTCCAACATAATTCTTCGACATTTTGTTGTCTTATTTTTCCATGCGTCAAGTGTGGCTGCATCGCTAGAAGCAGGTTTTGGAATTTCTGCATCTATGAACTCCTTCAACCCATTATCCTCCAGCACCGCCTCCATCCTGTCCTTCCATGCAATATAATTTGAGTTGCCCTCAAGGGCATACTCCAATCACAATCTTTTGAAAGACATCTCAACTTCGACACCAAGAAAACACAGCAGCAAATTCAAATTCCACTAGTACAAAACTCAACCGCTTCAATAATTTCAATCTGCTCCAATGATCAACTGCTCTGATACCATGTAGAAATTATATAACTGATGCATTATATATCCAAGATTCTCCTGATCCCACACTATTTAACTTCATGCACAATACAGAATCTATTCCACCATTGATCATCACATGCGGAAATTAAATCAATTGCAATGCACACATGAAACCATAAAAATTCACACACATTAACACAGTGATTTAATGGGAAAGCCTGAAGCTAAAAACCCCAACTATCTGTATATAATATATGTCATAGATATCATGTAACAATCCTCATACAAATATAAACATGTCAAGCTCTCAGTACAATACAATTGCTACACACTAATCAGGTTCGATCTAGCAAATCCATGCACCGATATCTGCCACCTGCTAGCTTGCCTCTACTGCGCAATCCCTGCTGAAGAATGGATTTGAATGAACTAGAATCCACCTATCTTGCACTGCGTAATCCTCATTGGCATCTCCACTGAGTGTTGGATGCAATCAATGCATCACTATAGTCACAACTAATAGTCACACTTTCTCTTTCACCTACCTCTCCACTAGTCTCCACTGAAACTGTCCATGCACTGTAGTTAACTGATGTATTCTTCAGTTGATTAATGAGTTAATATTTAGTGAATTAATTATTGATTAATTCACACCACTCTCACTAGTGTATCAATCATTTAGACTAGATACAACTATCTCAACTATGTCTAACTGAGTTAAACTGAACACAACTCCACCAACTACTTCTACAACTCTACCAAACTTTGTCACATGAGTTCTAACTAAAGTCCTCCATGCAATAGCTCTAGTAAACCCTTAGGAATAGTGTAATTCCTTCTGTCAGCTCCTATGCCACATCTGTGCACTTAACTGAAATGCTCTAAGAGAATAAGATAATGTTTAGAGTCCAAATATTATTAAGAGCTAATAATATTCGACATATCGTTTCTTAGACTGGAAATCTAAAAATAGATTCTGCCCAATATTTCTAAAAATAGAAGTCCATCTATTTTTCTAGCTTCACCAACCATCCACAAATAGCATCCTGCAACTCATATAATATGATCGACATGTCTAAAAATAGACATAGTCTAAAAATAGACTTTGCACCAAAAATAGCCTGCGAGCCCACTTAGTGAAGGCGACTCTTTTCACTAAGCTCATCATCTTGTTGAAGCTCAACATATCATTGATATGTGTACTCTGCTTCATTTATTGCCGTATTGATCATTCCCTTTCCTTGTCGTCAGCACAACACCTTTCATATGCTTTTTGGTCATGGAATCCCTTTTCCAATTGGAGGGGGGAATCTATGCATTATGGGATAACATGCGATATAATTACTGAACTCTGCCATAACGTGATGATTTGACAAAATATTAGTACTAAATTTATACAAAAATTTTCTGATTAAATTTTTTGCATGCATCTTATCTGTTGCTATTCAAAACTAAAATTGTGGATTCAAGAAATTTGCATGCAAAATAGTGACTTGTTTCAGGAGAACAACAAGTATGAGGGGAATTCTATTCGCATCAGGGCCACACTATTGCCCCTAACAACAGAGGCTTGCACAACTCGCAAATGCACACAATTGTTCAGACATGATGTGCTTGCATGGCTTCCACATTTTGCATCACTTTCAGTATCTGCTCAGCCTACATCAGCTTCAACAAATGCCAGTCCATACATGTCATTCCACATTTTTTTCGGAGGTACAACTTGAGGTAAAATAACATACTTTTATGATTTATTACGAATTTAGGAGAATTTCATGCAAAATCCATTGAGAATTCTTTATCATCATTCATTCCACATATTTACCACTTCCCATTATTCAAAGAAAAAATCTTTCAGTTTGGGGGAGTGTTCCTTTCATTTATTTATTTATTATGACCATCTTATTCATTCTCAACACCTCCCTTCTTCCATGTTGTGTTACACCAAGCATAGATTTCAACAGATTGTAGCAACCACCTCTATTCGTTTTCTAGCATTGAATGAAGGCATGCTAATTCTTCAGTTTGGGGGAGGCATTGCTACACATGATGGATGTTTTCTACTTTCTTTCTCATTTAAGGCATACAATTTCATTTTTATACAGTGCAGAAATTGATTTGCATATATCTTTAAAACTATGAACTGAATTCTTGTGATTTCTAGTTAACAAAGAGGTATCATTAAAATACACAAACCCAGATAATTTCATGCTAAATTAGTTCATAAAATTTTGAAAATCATGCACTATCACCTACAACCATTTTGTTTATATTTCATGATCTGTGCATCAAAACAATTTGATTTTTGGATCATAGAAGCATTAATATAGTAGAAATCTAGTTTTTGAGAAAATGGTTAATGAAGTTTGCTGTTACTTATATCATATTTTGCTGCAACTTCATATACATATAGTTGAACGTCAAATGTAATAATTGTTACGCCTTCATCAAGATTGCTAAAATTGAATATTCATTATTTGAGGAAGAATTCATTTGTTCCATCCATTTCATGAGTTGGGATGAACAATTTTTGTATTATTGCTTGGTTAATAAAGAGGCTTTGGGTTGCATGAGGACATGCAATATATTCAGTTTGGGGGTATGTTGGGCCGCTAGTTTGTCATTATTATTATCACTTTTTAACACCTATTTCATCCATTTCTACCATTCTTTATCACGTCATTTATCATGGTTTATCATATAATTCCATTTTATAATTATTTATGCTCTTATGGATAAATATTATTTATTCTCCTTTATTTTTAATAAATTGATGATTATTATGCATGATTTTATCAATGATGGTTTATTAATAAATTTTTTGTAACATCACTCACCATTTTAGCCTTCAAGACATTTTCTAGATTGCAGATTTGATCTCCAGCTCATCATTAAATATTCCAACTTAGAAATTCGTTGGAATAAAAAGTGACAGTTTTTCATTGGACATTGTGGGCAAATGGAGAAGAATCTGGAAAATCCGAAACATGGGTTTTGTCCAGAACGGACCGAATTAACTTTTTCAAAAAACAGTTTGCCCAAATTCGGTTTTTATTAAGAGAAACGAAAGGTTCTCTGAAGATGATTTTCCCAGATTCATTGTTGCGGTTGTTTTCTAAATTATGTCAGTTGCAATACCAAATTTGACTTGTTCCTGTTGAATGATTGATGGAAATATATTTTATTGCTAATCAAGTTGTTGGGAACAATCCAATTTTGTTATGAGGGATCACATTTACTATTTACTTTCTCCTCTTTCTGGTTATAAAAGGAGACGTTTGTAAAAGAAAGGGGAATGGTTGTTGCTTTTCGAATTGTAAACTTAATCACAAACTATGTTGTTGAAAAACATGATTACATTGTAATTCTACTCCAGTTTTAATGATTAATTGAAGTTGTTGTTTCGATCCACATCATCTGAAGTAGCTTGAGCAGTACCTGCTGGTGGTTAAGGGCTCGACCCTTGGCAGCGTTAACTGCTCCTCTGTGTTATATTTCTGATTCTTGTAGAGTGTGATCGATTTGATAAATGCCTGTTACCGTGAGTTCATTTCATTAGTTGTTTATCATCTTATTGTATTTATGTATTACGTGTTCTGTTTATGAGTTATTTCATTATCGTGTGACCTGAATCTTATTTGTTACAGCGTGGGTTATTTGAGACAGCATATTGCATTACTTAGATCATTCATAAGAGTCTAATTATCACTATTGGATTCTCGGAAGTGATATTGTTTCTGTCTTAATTTCTTTACAGAAAATTAATATAATCTAGAATTAGATCAGCTAAGTAGGAGTGAGTTATTGCTACTGTGCTCCCAGCTGATGATGCCATTCTTTGGATTATTAAAGATTTGATTTCAATAGCAGATTACACTTTGATATTTCCTGTAATGATTGCAATTGGAGTTCATTAGATATTTTCCATTTATTCTTGTGTCAAGATTTATACTACAATTTAGGAAACATTACTCTCTAGGTCATAGCTTGCACATATTGTGTACACTCTTGAAATAAAAGGACTTACCCTGGTTGATAATTAATGTGAGGCAATTAGGAGTTTTAAAAGACACCTTTTAGCACCCAACAATTGGTTTTTAAACGGTGATGATAGGGTTGAGCTCTCGGATTTTAGATCTTTGATCTCATACATGGGGGTTTATGCCTTAGAAAGTAGACCTTCCTCCTCCTTTCATGGGCTCCAAACCTCTTCTCCCTTCCTATCAATTGGTCCCCATCCTTCCACCATTGGTTGGTCATTGTTGGGATGGTCTAAACTCTCATTCCATTTGCATTCCTACACTGTGATAATGCCTAAGATGTTTGGGAGAAGGAATGCTTTATAGCTTCATTGAAGGACTAAAATTTTCACCAAAGGGAGGCCTCCAACATCAAGGCCTGTGTTGTAAGCTCTCTCTTTTATATTCATTAATAAAGAATTTGATGTTTTCTTTCTATATTTGTCTAATCATTTGTGCAAATATTATGGTACTCCTTGATCTTCTAGATAGCTAATGTTTAATGATTATTATGTGTTGGATTACATTTTTTGTTGTCTCTTGATCATCTTCATGTATTTGAGTGCCACTAATAGCAAGGAGTGAGCCTAAAGGTATCGTGGATCAAGGCCACTATCAACGAGTTCGAGCATAGCATCAGGAAAAGGTACCTCTATCTCCTTTCTTGTCACTTTTTGAATATTTTCTAAAAAATCTTTGCATTACAAAGTATCTCAAGTTGCTAGACCCACCTTAGGGCTAGAGAGATCGCCTCTGTCCGTAGAGGGGATTTATCTTCACAACATACTAGCAGGAAGCTTCAACTTCCTTACTAAGGACTACAACCCTCAGCACCATCGCGGATCATGTTTCATAAATTTTCATATTGGATCCACCTGCTTCAACACATCACATCCTGTAGGTCACTTTTCATCAAATTTTCAGACTAGACCCACCACCATAATTTAATCCAAATATCATATATCAAAACTGAAAATGATCATTGTACCAAATCATTCAACCAATCAGTGAATCAAACAACCAATTAGTGATCTTCAATCACATACAACTAGTAGCATCATCAATACTCAAAACATTAATATTAAACCCATATCAGTATGAAGACTTCATAGACATACAATAGAAACACAGTAACATTGATTAGGCTGATTAGACATATTATTTCGAAGAAACCATAACTTTTATATGCACTTATCATGAAGCATTTATGTGTGTATACGCAATTTTCAGGAATGAAACCCACGTACATATCTTCCCATACTGCATAATCGATATGACACTACTCAGAAGAGTATCTGCATATCTATGTGCCTTACTAGAGACAAACTTGTGTACATATATGTAATTATCAAATCATATATGCACAACACTTCAAAAATTCAGACATACCCAAATCACAACATTCATAGTTTTAAACATGTGTCATACCACATATCTAAACAACCCATAAGAAGCTTATAAAATACATAATCATTTCAGGTCTATTCTGCTTGATCCATCATTATATTCTTAGATGCATACTTATTTTAGATCAATCATTTATCAACTAACCCATACCATTGAATCATACTTCAGATTGAAGTATTCATCAATCACTCTCACACTTGAACTGCTTATCACTTTGGTCTTCACCTGCTTATATAGTTTAGGCCTTAGTCAATACCATAGGTCAAAACCACACTAGTGTGGGTGGTAATCCTTAACGAGATCAAACATCTGTTACTTCACTCAATATTGTGGGCTAATACCATGGTAAAGACCCTTGGTATTTAGTACACCATAGTGCACAAAATTTACATGACTTTTCTTCATAAAACATGTGTAAATATGTGACCTTTCTTCATAGAACCTACATATACATGACTTCTATTCATCATACATGTGTATGTATGTGGCCTTTCTTCTCTAAAACTATGTATACTTCATCAAAATTTACCTTCATCATTCATCTGTCACTGATTGATATTTATTTCTCTCAAACATCTGAACTGACTTGTGTACTCATAATGTTATCATCATGTCAACCCATACTTATCCTACTACAAGTGGGTTGCCATAAAGGACAACACATTAGTCATAATTCCAACACAAAAGGGTCCCTACCCCTCAAAAGTAGAGAGATGTTAGGAGTTTATTTGGATTAGCTAGGTATTATAAAAGGTTCATCAAGGACTTTAATAAAGTGGCATCACCATTGTTTGGATTATTGTCCAAGGATTCAATTTTTTGTTGGAGAAGCAACTGTTAGGAGGCCCTTGAAATGTTGAAAGAAAAATTGACCCCTACACCCATCCTTAGGGGTCCCAACTGGGAATTTCCTTTCCATATCCATATTGATGCAACACAAAACGATGTGGGGGAAGCCTTGGGAAAAGTAGAAGATAAATTTCGTTATGCCATCTATTTCATAAGTAAGAATTTGTCTAAATTTGAGTTGAATTACACCATCACTGAAAATGAACTCTTATTTGTAGTACATTCTTTGACCAAATTCAGGCACTATATCATTGGATATCAAAAAAAAATTCATACTGATCATGCAACCATTAAATATTTGATGAGAAATCATTATGTGAATGCTAGGATAATTAGGTGGTTGTTATTGTTACAACAATTTTATTTGACTATTATTGACAAACCAGGGAAAGAAAATGTGGTTGTATATTGCTTGTCCAAATTGACTTTTCATGCATGTAATGAGGATATGGTGGATGATCAACTTCTAGATGAAAACCTCTTTTCCATATCGGTGCTTTCTCCTTGGTTTGATAACATAGCCAACTACCTAGTTGCTGGGAGGTTTACTCCTAATCTATCATCCAAGGAGAAGAGAAATATTGTAAGGAAAACTGCCCCTTTCACTTGGATTGGGGGGAATATTTTCAAAATGGGATCAGATCAGATATGGAGGAGATGTGTAAGGGAATAATAGTTCTTTGAAATACTCTCATCATGCCATGATGGACCTTGTGGGGATCATTTTGCTGCTAAGAGGACAACCTTTAAAGTTCTATAGGTTGGTTACTATTGTCCAACTTTACATCAAGATGCAAGGAGATACACCACTAGATGTGATCAATTCCAAAGGACGGGAATACCCACACCAAAGGATGAGATGCCCTTACAACCTCAAGTGGCCTTAGAGCCTTAAAGCCATTTGAAAAGTGGGACATGGATTTCATTGGTCCAATTGATCCACCATCAAGAAAAAATAGGTACATCATTGTGTGCATTGACTACTTGAAAAAGTGGGCTGATACCAAGGCATTCAAGGCAGCAACTGAGAAGAAAGTGGTTGATTTTTTAAGAGAAAAATTTTTCTACAAGTTTGGGTATCCAAGGGATATAGTCATTGATCAAGGAGCACAATTCAAATCAAATCTGAGTGAGGATCTCATGAGGAAGCACCATATCAAACACAAGAAATCCACTGCTATCACCCTCAACCAAATGGGCAAGTAGAGGTCACAAATATATCATTGGAGAGTATCCTCAACAAGGTTGTTAGTAGTAGTAGGATTGATTGGGAAAGCAAATTAGTAGATACCACTTGGTCCTATAACACCACTTGGAAGACCACCATTGGTTTGAGTACTCCATATGGTTTGGTTTATGGGAATAAATATTTATTTCTATTTATTTTGAATATAAAACTTTGAGAACGGAAAACCATTTGGAATTAGATGTCAGAAGAGCACAAAATGAAAGGTTTCTCCAGCCGAATGGCTTATGTGACTTTAGAATGCAAGTTATCTTACACATTGAAGTCATACAACTGCAAAGGAAGGTCTGGGATGACAAGCACATCAAGGAAAATAATTTTCAAGAAGGGGATTGGGCCTTGTTATATGATTCTAGGTTCAAGGATTTTAAAGGGAAATTGATGGAAAGATGGTTGGGTCCATACCTAGTAGAAAAGTGTCTTGAAAATGGATCTGTCTAAATCAGAACCATTGATGAGGAATACATTCCCTTTATTTTAAATGTTCATAGGTTGAAGCTATATATAAGACCTCTATCAAAGGAGAAATTTATCAATTTAGTCAACAAAGAATTAAATGTGATTGGGAGTTTCATAGCTTCTAGTCCACAACATTCCTATAAGTTTGAAGAAAACAAAAATAAAAAGGTCGAGATTAAAACCTCTATGAGGCATCTAAGGCCAACTCCAGGGTTGAAAACATCTTCGAGGCAACCTAGGATAAAAGTAATAATAATAATAATAAATATCCATAGGTGAAAACCTCCTCTGAGGCACCTAGGGTAGGCATGTAGGTTGAAAACCTCCTCAAAGGAAACTTATTTTTCTCAAGAAAAAACAAAAAATAAAAACAAAAAAATAAAGGAAGAACACAAGGAAGAAGCTTATACCATGTCTGCTAGCCTTTTCTCTTATTTTATAGGATTGCGCACAGTGGAAGATTTTATGGCTATAGGAACTACAAGCTATAATCCATCCTTATATCCATCCTCTCCATTAATATGACCATCTCTCTCCACCATCCCATCAACATCAAATGTGAATTTTACCTCCTCTTTATGATGCTACAGGAAGGACCTGTATTGCTACAAGCGGTCCTATAATGCTACGAGAGGAGCCTGTGAAGCTATAGGAGGGATATCCAAGGAGTATAACATCCCAAAAGACCATTATGACTCTAAGAAATGATAAGGAGGGTCCCCTAATTATTTTTCCATCACCCATCAACTCCATTTCACCAAAAAATTTATCAAATTCTCTGTTCTATCCTACCTTAAGAACACATAATCCATTATTTTATATTTCTACAATGTTTACACTACACCTTCATGACTCTAACACTGTCCTTGGAATTTTTCATCATATCCCTCAACACCATCATGCAAATTGAAGACTCCAAGCGAAGACCAAAGGATTGTTATAGGAAGAAAGCTCCTCCTGTAGCAACCTGTGCAGATACAACAAAAATAACTGATATTGCTTTTTTTCCACCATCAGAAGGGATGATGAAGCATTGTTTACAACTACGAAGAGACACATCACACTTAGGGAGGCTTTCCACCATCAGCAAAAACTTGGACATCAGAGTGGCACATGTACACACACAACAAAAGCAATAGTCAAGGTATCATTAAGAATGAAGACATGCACAGGAAATAAGTCAAAGAGTCAACTCCCTTTATATTAATGATATATGGTCCAACTCCAACATGCAAACATCTTCATCAGTTCGATGGCTCAAGTATGGCAACCCTCACCTCCTCTCTATGCATAAAATGACTAAAATATGTTTTGAGTGAGAAAAGGCAATTTAATAGGCTGGAGGTGGCTAGTGAACTTGGCTACCCTCGGATAGTAAACTTAAGTTGATTTTTAGTCACTCATGCAACGTGGACGTGTCAAATAAAAGTGAGTTGATGTCATGAAGGCACGGTGATAATTATGAGGGAAGGAGTAATGATTGTAAAAAGTTGGGACAACGGTCCAAAAGAGGAAACCTGTGTAGATGCCATGTCACTTCAACTAAAAAATGGAATATTATGTACTGGGGCTCGATGTCTCTTGCACATTTTCTCATTTTAAAAATAGTTAGAGAGAGGAAAATTTATTTTATGCCACCAAGGAGTTTCAAACCCCATTCTGCAACTACTACATGAAGGAGCTATAGGTAGGTCTACAATTCCACAGAAGGGCCAATAATTTTCTACAGGAAGAATTAAAGGGTGAGAAGGGGCTACAGTGGTTAGAATTGGTATAAAAACTATCATAGGTATCAAGAGACACTTGAAAATAAGTAACTAACATCCACCACTCTTGTTCTTACACCCAATTGAATGAAAATTATAGTGTGTGGCGATATAATTGTGTAGTACAAGGTCTCTCTGAGGATTCTAGTGGTTATAAACAAGAAGAAAATTTGTTGATGAGAATTCTAGCATCATTTTCACTCATTGCTACCATGGAATTTAACATTATCTCACCACTGAAGTTATTAAAAAGATAAAACCTTTCGCTCACCTAAGTAGCACCAAGGAGGTAGATCATAAGAGATGGGGTGAGGTTTCAACATAAGGGAACCCTTAGACACGAAAATAATTCACCTAAACACTCTTGTAGTAAAAATATTCAAAAGAAACTAGTGGTTAGGTTTCTTTACGTTTTTAAAGGGGTATGATGTTGACCTCACTCATGAATTTTCCATGGCATTGCATTCCCAAGGAGAGGACAATGCCAACACTGTTGTAAGAGGGTTAGCCATCTCTCTCATCCATGAAACCATTATAAGAGTGACCACGCTACCTCTAGGGATTAAATGGAGAAAATAAGACAAGGAAATGAGTGTCACAACTAGAAATAATTTCTTCATTTTGAAAGAGAATCTTGTTGACGATAAAAATGGAGTTATAAGGGAAATCCTACCTATCATTGGGATGAGATGGATTACCATATCCTCAAGTATATCTCCTATGAATGAATAATTATTGTAGTATATTATTACCATTTCATATTACTCCATGAGTTGATATTCAAGGCAGAATTTCCTCTCCCTCAAAGACTTAGTGTGCCCCACTTTCTCCTACATTCAATCATAGATATGAGTCAAAAGGTGAGGGAGGGAAAACACCAATATTTATCTCGGCATGGCATCATTATATTGATAGTGATTTATGCTTTAAGAAACTTGATGTTCCCTATCCTATGGAATAAATTTGTCTACATGGATAGGGAGACTTTCATAGGAACACTAGCCATCACCCCTGGGGAGACACTAGCCTCTAGAATTGGAGGTAGAGAGGGGAAAACATAGCAGGAGGAGAGAAAAAATACATAATAATAAGGAACAAATTAAGGATAAACAAAAAGAGAAGAAGAATATGGGGAGAAACAAGTGGAATAAGCAATAAGCCCTAAGAAAACTTATAAACCCCAAGAAGTAGGGGAACAACCAACTCAAACAAGTCTATCTCTAGGGGTTAGTGAACAATAAGTAACTGCAACATTAGCTACATTGGGCACACCTGTCAAGCCAAAACAGAAGCAACAAAGACAAGGTACCATCTATTTCAAGACTAGAAAAGGCATCAGAATTAAATAAGGGAAACCACAAAATGCCACAAGGGTCCCAATCATCATTGAAGAATCACGAAGTAAGAAAGAAGAGGTAGGACCTAGTGATGGAAAAACTGAAGAGGTCACATCCCCTAAACCCAAAACAAAGACACATGTAGCATTTGTGAGTAGGCCCACAACCTAGTCAGCTACCTTCAAGAAGCCAAAGACACAAGCTACCCTTGAACAAGAAGAAAAAGGGAAGCTACATGAGGGGAAGGGTTTGCTACATGAGGGACATAGTGTGCTACAAGAGGGATAAATTATGCTATAGGAGGGAATACATGAGCTACACTAGAGAAGAAAAAAGAACCACAGGAAGTAGTATCCTCCCCAAAAACATTTGAAAAGGACTTCCCATAACTCCAAGAGCCTAGTCCACAACCTAGTTTGGAGTCCTACTAGAAATTAATTGAAGGAGGGAGGATCATCCCTGAAAAGCTTTCCCCTCCAGTCCTCTATGAGCTATAAATAGAGAGAGGAAGGACTCACAGGTGGATGAAAATTACTAAATCCAAGAATGTGGAATATGTGGGACTTATGGAATAAAAAGTCATTGAGATGGGAAAATAACTGGCTAATTAGAGAATCAGGGAGTCTATGATTAAATAGAAACTACAAGCAAAACATACAAGGCTGAAGGAGATGTTTCATGAGAAAGAAATTAAACTTGCCACCATGGAAATTCTCTCTATGGAAGTCCTCCAATGTAGGAAGCCTTCAAAATCTTATGCTCTCTTTCTCAAAGAAAAGAAGTTATAGTACTAGATCAAGACTCTAACACAATATGGCTCTCTGTCCTTCCAAGGGTATAGGTACTTTACTGATTTTTGCAAGAAAAATAGTATGGAGGGCATGGAAAAGGCAGTTGGATTCTACTTGCACAAATTCATTTTGACTGATCTAAATTTATGGTACCAAAATTCTAGATTGGGAGACATTTATATCATGGCTTTAGCATTTTGGTTATTTCATGAAGAGAAAAGGGCTAAGGAGGAGAAAAAGGCAGTGACACAAGAGGAGAATGAACCTTTGTACATTAGGGAAGATTTGGTGAGCCCTAAGTTTGTCATTAGCAATCATAACCTCATCCCTTCTGATGCAACTTTGGCACCCAAATACGTTACAAGCTAGGAGAAAGCCATCCTACACTTTGAAAATACCTTTAGAATGTTGGGAACATAAAGTTTTCAAGCTTGCTAGAACATATGGCATGCCTTACCCCATAGTCTACAAGTGAAAGAATACCACTCACCTTAAAGGCTAACATAGGTCTTGGAAAAAAACACCATTATACAAGATATTCATGCAGATAATGAAAATCCAATTAATAGGACTAAAGCTCAGTCCACCTTTTCTCCTAGGCTTGCAGGAAGGAAAGAACCAAACAAAATAGCAACAAAAAAATAGCAACAGGAATGGACTGAAGCTGAGAAAAATGTAGGATTTCACCCAAAAGAAGGCACACCATCTAAGGTGCCTTGGGATGTTAAAGAGGCCACCAAGGCCTTGAGAGAGCTCACATGGTTGACTGAGTTTCTCATGGGATGAGCAACATATTTGGTAGGGGGGTGGTGATGATTCCCACCGATAGGTATATTATGAGGGCCATGATGCCATCCTCCAACCTTAAACTATATTTTTCTCACATTTATTCACATTTTTGGTTATATTATGCTTAGTGAGAAGTGTAAAATGTGTTTTTCATTGTATGTGGCACAATGTGGTTTAATTGTAGGAAAATGGAGCATTTTTTAGATACTTACTACGCAGGGGCTCGAAGGAGACAAAAAGGAGAGAATATAGGGGGTTTTTTCACCTCCTTAACTCCCTAAATCAGCTTGGGATCACAACACTCTCTCATCAATCCAAATTCATAGGCAATCAATCCACTACTAGTGAAAGTGATGCTAAAGGAGGACAATATCCACCATTTTTGAGATGAAGGATGAAATCACTCCTATTTTCAAGGGAGCTGCTACAACTACCCTTTTATATAAATAAATAAGAATAAGATCTCATTACGATTCGAATTTCGTTTTCAACTAGGTGTAGCTATTGAGCTAAAGAGCTTGAAACTATTATTTTGAACTTTTATCTGATGTATAAGACATTTACTTTATGATAATTAGAAGATGGTTATTAAGATGCTTTTGAGGTAAGTTCAGAGGGTTGAGACCCTTGGGTTTGGGCCCAAACCAGTGGCTTAGGTCCCTCCTGTGAATTTGTGTTTTGTTCTTAGCTTCAAGTATTTCATAGTTTCTTGCATTTAAATAGAGACTAATCTATAAAAACCTATGGTTGTAGCCTCTTCATCACCTCTCTTATGGGAGAATGAGTGGAATAATTCACAACCACAATCCAAAAATATTTATTTTATGATTTCTTGGAAATATATTATTGTTATTTGTCATGTTTTACACTTTTTTTTGTAGATTAGGAATCAGTTTAGTGATTAGATCAATGTTCTGATATAAACTAGATGTTATTTAAATTCAACCCATCTTTTCCATCATAGTTTATCTCATTTTTTTAATGATAAATGGTTGCATGCATGTGATTGATTACAGGGTTGTGTTGATCTGTAGGGAAGTGCACATTCACTACTTCCATCTTGATCTCCTTCATCTTTTCTTTCCACTTCCAATTTTATCCCAAAACTTTGTTTCATAATTCATTTTTCCAAGTAAATTGTGAGCACTCATCCTAGTGAAATATAAACATCTGAGAGGCCCTGAGCTTGGCTAGGGGCTTAACCCAACCTCCCTTCATTTTCTTCAACCTCCATCCACCTCTCCATACCCTCCAGACATCATTTTCACTTGCAAAAGCCACTTAGAATCTCTCTTGTAGCATTACATGCCCTCCTCTAGCAACCACCTATGGCAAGCCTATAGCACCACTTTCCTTCATCAGTTTTAATCCCACTGCCAATTTGACTTAGACAAGATGAATAATGAACCCCAAATATGATTTGATGATCAGGGGAAGCTCCTAGGCCACTCCAACCATTCCTTTTCTTCACTGAAAAAATAAAGTAGAATTATTTCTTTTATCACAAGTATGATGCAAGTAGGCTACTTATTTTCAATCAAGTATGAACTAGGTAGATGATGAATGCAATTATGATTGGTAGATTGGCGAATTAGGAAACATAAAATAATATCCTTTGTGCAAGTAGATCTAGTAGTTTGATGGATTCAGCGAGATAAAATAACTTTCTTTATGCAGGTAGATTATCCTTTCTCCTTTCATGAATGGATTAGTTAGCATTTACAAGTTGAGTCAATGGAATTTCTAATTTCATCACTAGAAGTAATTTCCAATTTTACCTTCATCAACAAGATTTCATTCTAATTCAGTATGAGTAATGGTCTTTGAGAACTTTTGATCTAATGTCATAGTTGAGGGTGGCATGAGGAGAATCCCATCTAATGTGCATATGACACTATCACCTCTAAATTTTTATGAACCCTGGGTTGATAAATAGAGTTGAGGAGCCCTTGGTAGTTTCAACACTCTTGGTGCAATACCAAGGATCACAACATACCTATCTTAAAGGGAAAGCGAAGGGTGGAGGATCCACATAGAGGACAACCAAAACTATTAGGATCACTTCTAGGTAGAGGAAAAGGGTTATAGGTTGAATGTAACAAGCCCTAACCAGGTCAAAGTTGACAACAGAAGAATCAATTGCAAATTAGTGAGGGATAAAGGTATGTCATGATGTTTTCTGATTGAATGGTTTCTATGTGTTGGGTCTAGTTTTAGACTAGATTTAATGGTATTGGGAATTTGAGGACTATTGGAGGGAAATGTGAAAGTGCCCAAGTTGGATCCCTAAGTGAAGACCTCGAGATGGACTCTAAGGGCTGATAGAAGAGGTAGATTAGGGTTCAATTTTTGGCTAGCAAGAGTAGTTTGATAGCCCATGTTCATTGTTGGAGAAGTGACGTTCAATTATGATATGTAGCATCCCTCCTGTCCTATGTTAATCTTCATTGGAGTAGCACATGAAGACTATAGTGGGAATACAAGTCCCAAAAGAGTCGAGGAGCAGCATTGGGAAAAAGTCTCGAAGTGTTGTTTCCTTGAAGGATGACGGAGAATCTAGTGAGTGTGAAGACCCTATGTGTTTGTTTTAGATGGAATTATGATTATATAGAGTGTTGATTGGATAACCGAGTTCGGTGTCCTAAATGATTTGGTGCATTTATAGAGGTAGGTGCTACAGAACAGAAGCAAAGGACTCGAAATGTATAGGATACAACAAAGCAGTTATGATTCTCGACTACATCAGCTAGATTTTAAGTGTATCTTGTACTTTGCATTATTGTAGTGTATATTTGAGGGTCATTATCCCTGGTACAAGAGCCCTAGAATTTTTTATTATTTAGTTAGATTAATATAATGAAGTTGGGTTGTTGTAAAAAATGTGTGTAAAAAATTGTGTATATTTTTTTCACTAGTAGATTTATTTCGATGTAAAGTAGACTTGTTTTGATACTTGTTTTGGTAGCGTCAGTGATTTAAGATTTTATCCTAGACACCAATATCATAAAAAAACAACATGGAATTAGAGCTACTTTGAAGGGACAACGAATTAGAGTGTGTAAAACAAAGTACAACTTAAGAGGGAGTTGGTCACGTTGTAGGTTAAGGGCTCACTATAATGTCGAAGTTATAGGTTGGTGTCAAGTATGAGGAGAGGTTGGAAGGGTTTTCCAACTATAGTCCATGGAAGGAAATTATCAAGTTGGTCTTGCAAGTCAACATGATCTGGGAATTCGATAAGAAATCCATGAAGAACGGAAATGACCCTAAGGAGTTGGAAGTGTATGAGGAGTTGGGGATATGAAGGAAAAGTTGATCATATTGGATGGTGTGAAGGACTACTTAATACCTCATTTTTCCAGGAAGAACACTACCCACGAGATGTGTGATTCTCTTCAAAATTTGTTCCAAAATAAGAACAAGAACCAAATTTTGGTATTATAGGATAATTTGAAGGCCACCAAGATGATACTAAGTGAAGGTGTGACTTCATATCTAACAAATTTTCTCAGGTCAAATATGATCTTGCTACCATTAGAGAGACAATTTCATATTCAAAGATGGTGATGATTTATTTGAAATGTTTCACCGAGGAACAAAATCCCTTCATCGAGGATATCATTTCTAGAGAGAATCTTCCAAAATGGAACAGGATATGCGATGAATTCATTCACGAAGAGTTTCCAGATGAGGATATTCATCCAAACAAGAGTACTTTTTATGATGACATGGCACTTGCAACACGAATGAATGGTAAGAAAAAGAAAGACTTGAGTAAAATCAAGTGCTCCCACTTTGGAGAGATGGGTCATTTTTCGACAATATGTCCAAAGAAGAAGAAGGGAGATGATGAGAAGAATAAAGGGAATGAGGTCATTGTTGGCAAAATTTTTGTTGAGATAGATGTTCTCTCTAGGAGGTTGGAGAAGGAGGAATTTGATTTTATCTCTCATTCCTCACAGGGTACCATCGACGAGGCTACATGGTACATGGATAGTGGAGTGTCAAGCATATGACAGGGTCAAAGGAGGTGTTCAAGACTCCAGCTGAGTGGGACTTGAAACTTCACTTGGTGTTGGGTGACAAGAGTCATAAGGAGATCAAAAGATTGAGTTTCATGCCATTCAAGATGGAGTCATGTCAAGTGATTCTTGTTCAAGATGTATTGTTTGTAGAAAGACTGAGATATAGTGTTATATTTTTCTCAACAATTGAGAATAAGGGGTTTGAGGCCTCGTTCTAGGATGGGAAGGAAATAATTATGCCCAGAGGTCCTATATCTATAGGTTTTGTGATTAGAATTAAAGAGAATGGTCTATATAGGCTGTCGAGAAAGCCTGTATATCATGGAAAGAAGAAGGAGGACTAGGTGCAAGTTCCATAGAACTAGGTGCAATCTCCAGAGGAGAAGGTATATGTTACAGAGGATTAGAGGGAGTCAAGTTCTAGAGGTATATTGCAGGTTCAAAGGAAGACTTTGCAGCCCAAGAAGAGCACATGGTCAATGGGAGCAAGGGTAACTCTACATCTATCAAGAAGGAATCATAGAGAGAATGTAAGACATTTTAGGAGAAGAAGAAAAAGCAGGAGCCTTCCAATGACAGTAACACTTCCTAGAGAGGTGTATTCCATGCTATGAGTATTGTTGCAGTTTTGGGTGCCATGAGTTGGGTGAGTGTTGCAAGCACTGATAATGATGATGACAAGCTACTTCATAGTCTTAGAAGTACCTCCCTCACTAAGAGGGTGTGCTAAGATTTGGTAGCTTGGGATATACTCCAAGCCTGAGGCTTTGGGGTTTGGAGGTTGGAGCACCAAAAAAGTAATTGTGGGCTTGGAACCCAAGATGTGGGCTTTGCACCCAAGCATATGGGTGTGAGTCCATCAGGATTTTTGGACATGTGAAGATTTGCATTGATAGATGATCTCGAAAGCAATAAGGAGCAATGAAAATCCCTCAAATCTAATTTTTCTACCATGAGGTATGAATTTTTGAAGTGAAGAGTTAAGGTCGACTTGATGTTTAAGAGACCTTATAATGATTGCAAGCCCTCTTGGATGAATTGTTGGAGCCCTTGTGTTTGGTATAAATATAAGGTGAGGTTGGAGTAATTTCTCACAATCCTTGAGCAACACATGTGAGAAACTCAACTTATTTTGTATCTTTTTTTGGGTTGCAGGTTAGGAGAAACCAAGTGAAGGAGGAGAAGCCTTGACGTGGAGATTTTCTAAGACTATTTTGGGTGTCGTGTCAATCTGCTGGAAGGACAAGTGGAAAGGGGGGATTTTTGGGCTTGTTTGATATGTTTTGGGTTTGTCTCGTGTGGGAGAAACTTCAAGGAATATGTCACAACCCATATCAGAGGCCAAAGGAGGGGCTAAGGGTATGAAATAAACTATAATAGGGGGTAGATAGCCCTATTTAGAGTGTAGACTCATCCTAAAGGGACAACAAAGGCTGGAAGAGCCACATAGAGGAAAACTGTAGTTATTAGGAGCACTTTTAGGAAGAGGAGAAGGACTGTAGGTTGACTATAACAAACTCTAACTGAGTCGAAGTCAACAACAAAAGAATCAGTCCCAAATCAGTGAGACATAAAGGTGTATCATGATGTTTTGTGATTAAATAGTTGTTAGGTGTTTAATCTAGTTTTGGATTAGATTAGATGGTTGGGTGTTTGACGGTATTGGTCATTTGATTATTATTGGAGAGAAGCATGAAAGTTCCCAAGTTGGAGCCCTACATGTAGACATTAGGATGGAATTTAAGGGATGCTAGAAGAGGAAAATTGGAGATCAAGGATTAGTCGGCTAGAGGAGTGATAACCCATTTTCATTGTTGGAGAAGCAAAATTTGATGATGATAGGTGGCATCCCTCCTTCCCTATGTTAGTCTTCATTGTAGTAGTGCATGAAGACTATAGTGGGAAGACAAGTCCCAAAAGAGTTGAGGAGCAACAATGGGAAGAAGTCTTGAAGTGTTGTTTCCTTGAAGGATGAAGGATAAACTAGTGAGCTTGAAGACCCTATGTTTTGGTTGTAGAGGGACTTATGATTAGCTATATGGAAGATTGGATAACCGAGTTCAATGGCTCAAAGGAGTTGGTTCATTTATAGATCCAGGTGCCACAAATGGAAGAAAATGACCCGCAATGTATAGGATACGAGAAATTGGCTTTGATTGTCGACTACCTAAACTAGATTGTCAGTGTATCTTGTACTTTGTATTCTTGTACTAGTGTATATTTGAGGGCCATTATCCTTGGTATGGGAGCCCTAAAATATTGTATTATTCAGTTAGGTTAGTATAAAAAAGTTGGGTTGTTGTAAAAATATTGTCTAAAATTTTTTGTATATTTTGTGCACTAGTAGATTTATTCTATTGTGCAAAGTAGACTTGTTGTGATACTTGGTTTGGTAGCTTTAGTGATTTAAGATTATATCTTAGACACCAGTATCATGGAAAACAACAAGGCATAACATGTGGAACTAAAAACCTTGAGATTCCTTACTAAAGGAATGTGGCCTACCACATTTCATAAGGAGTCTTATTTATGAGAGCATGTGATAGAAAAAAAATTTTCACATATATTTCACATAGAACCAAATCAACCCAAAACATCAACTTTACTGTTTTTAAAAACATCATTGACCAAACCATATTTAAGATAGTCTCATTCATTATTCTAGCTACGCCATTTTGTTGAGGATTGTATGGAGTAATGGTTTGGTGTTGATTCCCATGTTGGCAAAGACAATTTTCAAATTAATTAGTAGTATATTATTTTCCATTATTAGTACGAAGGGAGCCAATATGTGATTGTGTATCATTTTTTATCCATATATGAAATTTTTTGAAAGTCTCAAAATATTTTGATTTTATTTTCAAGGAAATGTATGGAAGCCTTTCTCAAAACTAGACACATCCCAACAAATAAAATCGCATCTTTTGGATCCGAAGATGGAGAGCTCCCTTTCTGAACAATTAACCCCCACATATATATATATATATATATATATATATAATCATTCTAAATCAGTTGGGTTGAGTCTCATCAGGCTATTGGTTCAAACCTCAAGGAGAGGAGTTAAGCATGGAGGTCACCTCTCCGGATAAAAATTGTTTACAACACAATATAATCCTAACATTGCAACCATATAAATTAAATGGTTGGTAAATTCCCACATGTATCAATCCATAAGAAGAATTGAAAAACTTACTTCATCATATATCTCAAATTACTAAAATAAAATAAAAAATCATAAAAATTACTAAATTATATTTTTATTTAAAATAATAATAATAATTGATAATAATAAATCAAATTCATATATAAGTTAAACCTATATACATTTTAAAAAAAAAACATTAATACTCTTAGCCACCATGTAAATAGACCTTGTTACAATATCATGGATTATCAAAATAACATGCCCCAAAAAACATAAAACACTTGTTCATATCACAATTTTTTTAATTATTGAATTTAAATAACACGTAAAAAAATACATAACTACTTTGAAAATAAATATCAACCTTTGATTTTTGTAAACTACTAAGAATATTTTACAATATTTTATGAAGGTTAAACCTCTACAATACACCTAATAACAAGCCTAGATCCATCGTAACTATGGATCTATCAAGTGTCGAGAGGGATCAAATATCTCAAGGTGAAAACCACTTTTTTGAGTGAAAAACTTGAAGAAAGGTTTGCACCTCAAGGGATTTGATCTCTCTTAGTACTTGATAAGTGTCCCCTTAACATGAATTTGAGCTAGTTTATATATATATATATATATATATATATATATAAACCATTTTATTTCAGTCATCATTCATGGCCCAAACACAAATACAAAGGAGCCTTTACTCCTATAAATAGGCTATATTACATCATAATACCATTGACAAAACCATGGGTTCTGGAGAGCCCAAAATTGGCGAGCTCTAAATTGACTATTATTTCAATTTTACCTCAACTACTCTAACAATATTCATAAGCATTACCTTTTTATATACATATATAATTTTTTTTTTTAATAATTTGACTTCTATATTTTAGTTTTAATTATCAAACCGAATTTAATAATTATTAAATTTATTATTATTATTATTATTATTATTTATGTTTACAATACATAAAATTACAACATATCTTCCATATTGTGCTCTATAGTGCCTCTAGTCACAACTATTAATAATTAAATTAAAATTTTGGAAGCCCAATTCTAAAATGCCCATTGATATAATTAACAACAAAGTTACTTATACCTATCTTTTAAAAATGTTGTAATAAAATATATAATCTAAAATGAAAAATTAAAATCCTTATTATATTTGAAATTATTTATTTGTGTATTTATACATTACAAATTAGAAGGAAAAAGAAAAGTAATGATGTATTTATATATTTATAATTTATAAATAGAAGGAAAAAATAAAAGAATAAAATAGTTCACAGCTAGCACAATTTTAACAAATAAGATTAGTAGCATGTGGGGAATAAAATTATCCATGCCACAACACAATCCTAATAAGTTTTTTTTTTTTTGGTCACCAGCCCTTATATGACTAGATTTTTTAGCATGTCTACTACCCCTAAACATAGGGCACAACCACCCCCTGTGAGGTTTGATCCCTGGTCTCCTTGCTATCGAGGCCCATCTTGAACTAATTGTGCTAGTGGGACTTGACATAATCCTAATAAGTAGAATTAAAAACGAAGTTAATTTATATAAAAAAAATACTTCCACACTCTCATACCTACTTCATAATAATTTTATAAAAATATATATAATTTAATGTGAAAAATATAAAATAATTATAATATTTATATTGGATTTCTATCAAGGAGAAATAGTTCTGCTATGGTTTGAAGAATGACTAGTGCTAAAGGGTTTGGAAATGCAGGGTTTGGAACGATCTCGAGCTTAGATCTAGAGAGTTACCAATCTTGGTGAAACCAATCTTAGAGGAATCCTTTTGTTTGCAAGTTTCAAACTCAGATATTGTATTCTTTCTTGTGAAAAGGTCATAGGAGAAGATGCACATTCCTCCTGAATTCTTTCGCCAAATTCATGAAAGATGTCAAATTCAGGATTGTAAGCTCCTGAGTGAATATGGCATTACCAATTATGCCATGATTTACACAATAGAAATAATTTGAGGTGGAACCAAATGGGGAGATGCATCCACCTCAACCCCACCAAGATCGTTTAAAGACGTGCTAGAACTAGGGCCTCCTTCACCAAACCCTAAATATCTCTTTGGATCTACATTTGTGGTGGAGAAATTATTTGAAACCCCTTCTCTTGAGGTGAATAATACTGCAAGTGATTTCATAACTAGAAATCATGGACAAAAGGTGTTGATCTATCATTTTAATGGTTTTCAGCCTTCTTGATCGACTCTTGAGGAGTGGTTTGACCAGAATTGGTCTCTAGATGATGTGGTACATTCTGTTCAAAATTATTTTTTTATTGATATTTTTTAGAAGTTAGAAGACTGACAGAAGGTTTTTGATCAAGGAGCTTTGTTTTAGGGTTGATCTAGTCTCTCCATTCAACATTGGTTTTCAGATTTTAATCATATATCTATATCAAATATGGAAACTCCATTATCGGTGATTTTCCCAATTTTCCCATCCATTTGACACATCTAGTTATTTTTAATAGAGATTTCATACATGTATAATATCTTTGTAGTAGAGTGGAATACCCTGTTGACTCGTTTCAGTTGTCTGAAACGTCGGATTATATAAAAAAATATTCAACAGGTTATTCCACTCTATTACATCCAGTTATCTTAGAATATTTGGGAAATTTGTTAGGTCGCTTTATCGAAATTGGCTCAGAAAGGATTTTGAAATAATTCACACATTTATTCACATTTTTGTTGAAGTGGACCTTAGTAAAGGATTACCGAATGAAATCCTCCTTAAATGGGGGATAGGGTTTATTCCCAACCGGTGGATTATGAAAATGTGTCTTTTCAATGTAGATATTACCAGCATCCTGGACACCTACATAATATTTTCCCATATTCACAAGGCATCTATTCACACCCTAAAACCAAGAAGAAAAATCATGGATGGCAAGATCCAAAAGTACCCAATGGTTCTAAGTCCACAGTGGCTCAAGGGTCAGGTAATTCTCAAAATTGTAAGAATCTTGATGCCAACACTACTCATGTAGACAAAACTCAGACTCATGATATTCCATCTCAACCATCAGGGGAGGAAGGTAACCTGTCAATTACTATGACACAAAATTCAGCGATAATTTGACATCTGCAAAGAGTGGGAAAAAATGTACCCACTAATCAAACCATTTAGATAGTGACAAGGAGCCAACAAATATGTAAGAGAACTTATCAAAGGAAAAATCTCAAGGAAAGGAAATGGTTGTCTTAGAAAATCCCTTGGGTTGGATAGACATTTGTAAGAGGAAAGGGAATAAATACAAGCCAATGTATATTCCTAGAGCTTAAGTCCAAGAAGGAAAATTGTAATGTTGTGTAGTGTGATTAGAGGATCAAATCTCTTTTCAATCTAAAAAAATGTTTCCATATCAATAGATTTAATCTCTCTTTGTGCTTGGTAGATCTAGAATTAAGATGGATCTAGAATAGTTTAATTTCCCCTTTAAATAGGCTATATTCCACATGAATACCATGGGTCAATACCATGGGTTCTTAATACGTCAAGACCATAGGCCATTTTTATTTGTATTATTATTTTTATTTTATATTATTTTGACGAAGTTAAAATGTTTACATTATATTAATATTTTTATTACATTTCAACATCTCCACCATACTTCCATAGAGAGCGCCCGTAGGCACAAATAAATAGGTTTTAGATAATCCTAAATATATATATTTTTTATTTGGTGTTTGGAATTTTGTGATGAGCTATGTGTATATATTTATAAAAGGCAAGAGTTCAATTTTTTTTAATTATTATATTATTTTGTTTTATTTATTTATTTGTATGTATAGTATTATAGGTTGTTTAAATATTTTATGTTTTGGTGTAGAGATTTGTTACAATTGATATTTAAATTATAAATTTTATATAATTTGAGTATTCTAAAGATTTTTTTAACATGTTAAATTTATTGATAAGTTTTAAAATACAATTAAACAATGAAAATTGATATCCATCTTAACTTTGGATCTACAAGAATAGAGAGGGATCAAATCCCTTAGGATGCAAACCTCTAAAGAGTGAAAATGGATTTTATCTACACTTGACTCGTAGATCTAAGTTAAGATGGATTTGGTTAGTTTAATTTTTCCCTTTAAATAGGCTATATTAGACATGAATTCCATCGGTCAATACCATGGATTCTCATAAACCTAGAGCTCAAAAACCATTGGTAACTTGACGAAGTAAGTTTATCTTAATTACCTCAATTGACTATTTTACCTCAATTTTATTTTAATTGATATTTTTTTTAAATTTGTTTTTTTTCAATATAATTTAATGAATCCAAAACATGTTTATAACATTACATTGCATTTAAACATATATATCTAATGGTTAAGAGTATGTGTTGCCTCCTAATAGGTCACGGGTTCAAATCCAAAGGGGGGCAGATTATGTATGCCTTAGTGGTGGGTCTCTTGTCCCACAAACAAGGGGGTCTCATACACCAATTTGGTGTCTAGCTTGGGTGGATTAAAGACCAAAATACAAGGGGGTCTCATACACCAATTTGGTGTCTTTCTTGGGTGCATTAAAGACCAAAATATAAAACAATTAGATTAAGTTATGATTTTAAAGTTAAATATTATAAAAGTGTTATGCATGTATTTTTCATTATGGTTACAAAATATATTAGCTATTTAGAAATATTTGCAAAATTGTTTGGTCATTTAAATTGGAACATTATAATAAATGAAGAATAACTTTCTTTAGTGGTAAATGATACTTTTGATATTGTACCACTTCCAAAAGGAAAATAACTTTTCCTATGTAAATGGGTATATATAACTAAGTATGCATAAAATATACCTCTTGAAAACCATAAAGCCTCATTAGTTGTAAAACGTTTTTCTCAAGTTGAAAGAATTGACTATTATGAAATCCTAGCCAAAATGAATTCCATGCACCTTGGGTGGATTAAATACCAAAATACAAAACAATTAGACTAATTTATTGTTTTAAAGTTAAATATTATAAAAGTGTTATGTAGGTAGTTTTCATTATGGTTACACAATATATTGGCTATTTATAAATATTTGCAAAAGTTTTTGGTCATTTAAATTGGAACATGATAATAAGTGAAGAATGCATTTCTTTAGTGGTAAATGATACTATTGATATTGTACCTCTTCCAAAATAAAATTAACTTTTCCTATATAAATGGGTATATATAACTAAGTATGCATCAGATATACGTGTTGAAAAACATAAAGCCTCATTACTTGTCAAATATTTTTCTCAAGTTGAAAGAATTTACTATTATGAAACCTTTGCCTCTATAGCCAAAATGAATTTCATCCACGTTTTTTAGCCCTTGCAACCTCACACAATTGCAAGGTCGAGAATATGGATGTTAAATCCGCATTCTTGCATTAGAATTGTTGAGGAAAAAATTTCAATGCACAACCGCTTTTCTATGTTTAGAATGAATCCAACCCTTTTTGCCTCCTTAAGAATCTCCCTATCATCTCAAGCAATCTCATCATTATTGGTATGTTAGAATGGATATATTTCTTCAAGACACTGAGTTTTATACATGTCATTTTAACCTCAATGTCTATACCCATAAAGTAGGATACCACCGCAAAATAATTCTTCTTTATGTTGACAACGTTATTCTCACTATAGTGACCCCAAAATTTTAAACCATGTGAAATTGGCCTTTAGTAGAAAAAAAAATATGGTTTTAGGTTATTTGCATTATTTTCTTGGCTTCCAAGTATCGCGAACCAATGAAGAATTTCTCCTTTTCAGTCCAAGTAGACATGTTTCATTCCTTTGCTTCCAAATGGAGTGTTTCAAACCAATCCTATCTTCCTTCAAGTATAGAGTCAAACGTGTTTCCACATGTACTACACCGAGAGTAGATGTCGCATTGTACCATTATTTAGTAGCCTCTTATATTTGACTCATATCCATCATGGTATTCCTTTGTTTCTGGTCTTGTTGCCCAATGTATCAAAACACCACATCAGAACTATTGGGAAACAAAAAAGGGGATAATTTAGTATATCTGGGGTATATTTCACTTTGGGATACATTCAATTTCATTAGGGACTCCTTTTTTTTGTTGCTTTCACTAATTTTTCTTAGTCGAGTGATCCTAATAATAAAAAATCTATTGCAAGTTATTATTTCCCTCTTGGATATGGACTTATCAATTAGTATTGTAAGGAACAACAAGTGCTTCCTATTTCTTTGGTACTAGAGTGTCAAGCAAGGGATAATGCAATTCAAGAAGCCTTGTGCCCTTGCCAAATCTTTTCAATGTTTGGATTCTAGCAATAGCATCTAACCTCCCTATGATGTGAAAATTAGAGTGCCATTAAGCTCAATAAAGATCCAATTCAACATTGGTGCATCAAACACAATGAATTTCACATAAACCTTATTAGAAAGATAATTTATAATCATGTTCTTGAAGTGTTCCTTTTTCCCTATATATGATCAAGTTTCATACATTTTCACAAAGTCTCTTACAAAAGTAAACTTTTCGAAACATCAATCTATGTTAAGAATTCAAATAGTTGTCATTAAAGGGGGATATGTTATAATTCCTTCTTTCTCCTAGCATGTCACCTTTGTAAATCCTTCAATCATATACAAAATTTTTATTAAAAGGGAATGTTCAGATATTTAGACACATAGGATTTAGTTAAGACCGACTTGGTATAATGGAGTCTTTAGGTAAAAGTGTGTTTTTTTAATATGCATTAGTATGTATTTATAGTTATGTAATGTGATAGTCATAACATGTTCTAAGCATTAATTTATTTGACAACTCATATTCTTCTCAATACTAATGCCTATATTGTGTCATGGATTAAAATTCAATTGTTCCACTATCTCTATTTAAAGGGCATGGAAGGGTATTTTTTAAGATCGATTGTGAGAAACTCTAATGTACAATATTTATCTTCCACATTAATATATTGTCTCAAGTGGCTACAATAGTTTGGACTATGAATTACTTCCCTCTTTAATGTTTTACCCACACAAAACACTAGTGTATTAATATTTGATATGCTTGTGCAAGAAGTTCTTTAAGGTGTTTGCCCTGTGTGGAAAAACCGCATTTTGTTGAACAAAATTTAGACAAGGAGGGTAATTTTTTCCTCTTCACAACTCAAAAATCTCATTATGCACCTCTAATTGCATTGATTAACCTCCACCTTCCATAAGAGAAATTTTTACGGATGAAAATTTATTATCAAGTATAGAAATCATGGTGAATCTTACTAGTCATTGATATGCAAACAATAAAATTTGTTGTGATATTTTTGTAAAAATATTCAAATTTCTAATGAATATATATAGTCTCCATACTTTTTTGGTGATTGTATGGTAAAATAATTTTATCCTATAAAATTTGGGTGAAACATTTTTAGAAAAAATGAAAATTAGTGAATCATTTTCAAAGAAAGCATGAAAAATTAACACACCTACGAAATTTAGCCCCTGAAAATTTCTTGGCTTTCCATAGCACACCTTGGTTATTTTTTATTTATTTATTCAAAAGGGAATAACTTTGACATTAGAAGTTTGTTGTCGTTCTTTGAAACTACCCATTATTTTCTTCTAGATAGTCATTTTTACTTTTAAAGAAATATTACCTACAAATTGTAGTATTGCTAATCCATGTAAGCTCACACCTACAAATTAAAACTGCTTCAGAATAAGGGGACTTTACTAGGTTACATTGGAAAAATAAATAATGCCTTTTAATGCATGGAATAGATCAAATAAAATGATAAAATTGACAAAGAACATGGACTAGTACGTTTATTGTCCATCTTGAGTGCTATTTAGTTTCACCTTGAAGAAATTGCATTATAATTTTACTCTAAAGGTTAATTGTAATTACATTATAATGATTATATTCCAAATTTCAAAAATTTAAAAGGTCAATTTTAATTTTATGTATAAATATTATAGTAAAACTTTTAAATTATTATTGTTATGATTATTTAAGCTACGGGAATTGGTAACTCATTATATTAATTTGGGCTAAGTCCAAGTCAAGCTAACTAACTACCACTATAATTGAAAAGTATATTCAACAACTCACAACCTAGATATGCCAATAAATTATAACTTTGCAAGGGTCAAGATGTTTGTAGACACATCTGTAAGGGGTACCACTCCTAGGGAAGTCCACCCTTATTGTCTTATCAGAATGGGACAAATTTCTCATCAAGGATTTGAACTCAAGTGGGGAGATTGTGAAACCTACCACCTAACCATTCAATCCATTTGTCGTTGAATTTTCAATAGGTTTTTTCTTTGGAACACATAGTTTATGGGGTTAAACTACTTATAAAAGAAAAATTTAAAGATATTGAATGAAATCAAGGAACTCTTAAAAATTTGAGGCTATGTCCTTATTTCTTAGATAAAAAATCTATTCAACTTGGTATTCAAATAGGGTTTCCCTAAGCCATGACTCAAATTCACATTGTTCCTATTTTTAAAAGCAAGGATAAGAAAAACCCCTAAAATTAAAAGACAAATATGATCAACCCTCATTTAGCTAGGTTATACGGAATTACTCGATAAAAGAAGATTGACATATGCTAGTTAGAAAGTCATGAAAACATTATAAAGGCTAGGCTAGTTCTAGAAGCTAACATTCAACCATAGACCACTTATTTACTTGGTGATTAGAAAGAACATAGTTCAGTGTGAGTTGAGACTTCTTGTAATAAATTTGTACAAGAATTTTATTCCTAAGCTTAGAAATACTAAGGGTTGGTCATAAGAAATTAGTTGTAACACAATAGTCAAGAAAGGTAGTCCCCTATCCCTTACCCATTTTTGGAATTTACGTTGACAAGGTAGAGGCATATTTGGAATGAGTAGGTTGTGCTAACACTATTTTAATTAAAATAGTCATCATCATTTTCCTTCACAATGGTGATATTATTCCTATCAAAAGGTGTCAGTCTAATCTCAGCCTTATGTTCTAACATGGGTATGTTAGTAAACATTAACAAAACAAAGATCATGATAATCAAAAGCAAAAGCATCACTTACACAATTTTTTGTATTATAATAGTAACTTATAGGTGTAAGTTTTAACCTTGTACAATTAATCACCTCAAAAATATTTTTAATATATAAAAAAAAAAGACACAATTGGAAACCCACAAGCTTTCGTAGAGATTTTATCCCGAAAACCCAAAAACCAACGAGCATTTTTCATATATTTTATGTATAGTAGTACAATACAATATATATCTTGTAGCGCTCATAAAAAACAAATACAACTATAATTCCTTAATTGAAACTAAAAAACCATGGGGAAAACCACCATGCACCACAAAACCACTTTTAGCAAAACCATTGGATGAAAATTTCCAAAACTAAACGCAGAAAAAATCTCTTGTTTTTTCTTTTCTTTTTTGGGGTGCTACCTTGGAAAAGGGGGCGATATTAGGGGAAATGTCATCCCCCCTTTAGGATCCCCCTAATGTTCTTGGTTCATATAATTCACGCAAAGAATATAACACATGCCTAACAATATGGAGCTATTTCATAAAAATCTCTTAGAGTTTGTGATAGCCTCGACCATGGTTCTCCCATAAAAATGCATTGTAAATATTTTTACAGAAATAAAATTTAAAATGGGACTAAATCATGGGACATGGATTCCAGAGCTTAGGAGGAGGTTTCTTGTTTGGGATATGGAATATTTCCTTGTGCAGAAATTTGGAGTGTTTTGAGACAACCATTAAAGGTTGGTTGGTGTATGATTTTAAGGGACTGGTTCCTAAGTTAAAATGTGCTGCAAAGAAGGTATACATGCCCATGTGCTCTAGAAACTTCACAAGGAAAAGAGAATGAGAGATTAAAGAGGGAATTGACATTGCAATAAAGGGGAGGAAAAGATAGTAAATGCAAGCTCAGAAAAAGAGGACAAGACTAGAAAAGAAGGGCATTCAAACTCATGATGGCAGGAGGGAGAGAGGGCACCGATTGGAGCATCCAAAAAAGAACATTCAACAAGAGGAAAAGCATAACTAAATTTAAGAGAAGGGAATTTTTCCTTTGGTTCCATGGAGGATGTGGGTTGAGTTACAATTCTCTAGAGCCCTATAACAACTTGGGGTCCCTAGAGGCTGTGGGTTGAGATAGCTGGATCCCTGGATCCTTGTAAGAGCTTGGGTCCCCAGAGGCCATGGGTTGAGATAGAGTCTCTAGAACCCTGTAAGAACTTGGGTCCCTAAAGGTTGTGGTTTAGGATGGAATCTCTGGAGCCTTGTAATAGCTTGGGTCCCCTGGAGGTTGTGGGTTCCAATAGTAGACTCTAGATCCCTGGACAACTTAGGAAGAGGCTAGTTCTAGAGAAACATGAGTGGAAGACTTGATTGAAGACCTTTGGTTACTGTTATAGTGGATTTTGAACTTCTTGGAAGGGAGTGAATCACTATGTGTGCACTTGGGGGTGACGCAGAGAACCTCTCGACTCCCTTTGCTGAAGAAGATGGCAGTGGTTAGTTGGTGGGATTGAGGAAGGAGGTCCTATGGATTCCCTGTTTCAATTGGTAGTTGGTGTTTTAATCCCACAACCAAGCCCCTTAGTCTATGGAATCTAGCTCAGGGGTGACAATTGCAAGTGAACTTCGCTGCAATTGCCTATGGTTGGGTGGAAATGCCTTATCCTAAACCTAGTTGCCATGAAAAATATAACATAAGTATTCTTCTATATTTTTTTAAATGATAATGAAGGCATGATTCATTTATGGCTGAAATGGTTTTGGATTTCTGTACCATAACAATGCTATTAACTAGCAATTGCACCGGGAGGTGCAAAGGAACGCTGAAAGGAAACCTTCGAATGATGTAAGGCGGGCAAAACAGGTAGATGTTGAGTTAATTCTTCTCCAACTCTTCCTAGGAGAACAGAGGAAGAAGAATAAATGGCCTCCAGGGACTGAAATCAACCGAATTCACTATCATGCCGTCTCTAGTAACATAGCAATGGAATGTAGCCTTTCGGGAGGGCGTATACTTGTTATTGCTTGGGGTTATGGTCTAAGAAGTTCGAACATCAAAATATAATGAGAGGATATTGCCTTTTAATACAATTTACAAGGGGAGGATTTCTATTAATATTCAAGCACTTTATAAAAGAGAGAGATAGTCTCTGTGCATTATTTAAAGGATATTCAATTGTTTTTATTATTATCGAATAAATTAAATGTTAAAAGTAATTAAACAATATTTGAAGTTTGAATTTATATATTTATTTTATTTTTAATAATTACATGCTATGATAAGAAAAGATTTCAAAACCAATAAAAAAATAAGAAAAATAAAAATAAAAATTAATTAAATAAATAAATAAATAGAAATAAAATAAAATAAAGATATAATTAAAATTAAAAATAAAATAGATAAAAATAAATAAATAAAATAAAAATTAAATTCTTAATTACAAAAACAAGAATAAAATAAATAAATAAATAGAAATAAAATAAAATAAAGATTAATAAATAAATAAATAAACAAACAAATAAATAAAATGAAATAGAAATAAAATTACATAAATAACAAATTAATAATTTTAAAATTAAAAATTAATATTTTTATTAAAATAAATATAAATATTTAAAATTCAAATTATAAAGTTTGATTATTTGGTTTACTTTTCCCTGGCATTGTGCGATCAAAATGGAAGGCATATCTCACTGGATTTTAACAAGCGCACCTCAAATAAAATGCATAATTCATGAATCTTACAAAGACAATGGCTCCATGAACCAATATGGACCACTTGCAGACTCAATTGGTGGACTTGTGTACAAGAGAAATCCAAATACAAGAATATTCCGTATAAACAAGAACCAATTACGAGCAAGATGATCTTCTTTAACATGTGGCTGAATTATATGATTAAACAATTAGATAGGTATTTGTTATATTGATAATTTGAGATAATTCTAAGTAATTATATTTGAATGTCCTTTTATTCTAACGAGACTAGTAAAAAGAACAACAGTGAAAGCATAATAAAGAATTCCATTGTATTGTCTACAGAAATAGAGACGTAATGAGAAGAGATCTATGTAATAAAAATAATATGATGATTGTTTAATAGCTTGAGAAATTGTGTTAATGAGGAGATCTATATATAATAAAAATAATATGATGGTTGTTGAATAGCTTGAGAAATTTTGTTTGAATTTATCCAGTCAACTTAAGATTGCAATTGTGATTTCATCGATATATTTTTTTCTATTTTATCTTTTGCAATATGCATCACAAGCACACTTCATGTCATTCCACTAGAAGATGCTATCACCAAAATCATGTGACTTTGGTCAAGCATGCATGAATGTATAATTAAATGTGTTAACTGAATGAAAATATACCCATTTTACAAATTACAAATTAGTAATTAAATGTGTTAACTCCATTTTACAAATTAGTGATTAAATGTGTTAACTGAATGTAATTATACTCATTGATTAAATGTGTTTACCGAATGTAACTACACATTTTACATTTTGATATGAACTAACGGGCATTTTTCCAAACTAAGTTAACATATCCTCACCATATCTGGATCCTGGCTTTTCAAAATCTGGCAGATCTATAATCTGGATCTGTGTCCATATCCTGCCTCCTGCTAACTTAGTTACTATATGATGCTATTCTAGGTCTGGTTGCTTCCTTCCTGCTCACTTTTGACAAATAAACAAGCTAGGAATTGACATATGTTTTAAGGTTTGCCTAGGACACACTAATAAACGACTTAAAATTTAAAAAATATATAGGTGTATAGCACAACATACTTGAACAATGAAAACTAAATAATGATTTCTCTCTGTTAATTCCACTGGCATCCACAATGGAACTTCTTTGCATTTGCTAAAAAGTTTGACTTGCCTATTACTATATATAAAAGGTAGGATTAACAGATCAGACGATCAGACGATGTAAGTTTGTCATTACTGAATAATGCTACAAGGAAACAAGATAAATAAATATGACAAACCTTCCAGAGAGATAAAAAGAGGAACCCTTTTTCACTGTCGGTAAAAGCTGCAGTGAAGACATGTTGGTGAAATTGACTATTTATTGTGATGCTGAAATAACTGATCTTTATAAAGGAAAATCTCTCCTAAGAGGCTTTATGAAACATGTGCCAGTGTTCTCACAAGATATTCACACTGGAAATGTAACTCTCTCCAGTTTCTGCAGTCACAAAACCTCAGTCATGAATTGAGATCAATGTAATTCTGTTATGTGAAAAAAAAATGCAATGTGTAGAGACAGCAGATCAGTGTAATTCTGCTATGGTTAAAAAAAATGTTGTGTGTAGAGACAGCACAGAAGAAGGAAAAATAACCAGATAAAGCCTGAACATTATGATGATATTCTTCATTGAAAATTTAGTCCCCGTACAGTCAATGCATATGGCATTTTTGCAAAGTAATTTCTACGTCATTCCAGCGTCCATTCTTGATAATTAGAATTTAGCATTACTTGTTCCAACTCATGCAAAGCTATAATAACTATATTGAAACACTCCAATTCAAACATTCATACCTAAATGTAAGGAAAAGGAACCCATTTTTTTTAATAGAACGTGTAAGTATCCAAACACTGCAAGTTCTTATGTACTCTCTATAGAGTGCTGACAATCGAATTGTGCAAATTAGAAATGCCCCACCTAGATCAGATGGCACTAGACATGAACCGTTTTTATTAACAGGAAAAAATGGAATCTGGCCAGTACCAGAAAGGCATTTTCATTCTCAGACATTTGTGAAATAACCCAAAATGGAGAGCATACTCATGTAAAAGCCCGGCAACATTGCACATAAAGCATACTCATGTAATAGTCCGGCAACATTGCACATAGAATGGTATAATAAAGATTCTTCTCTTGGCTGAAGCAATGAAAATATGAAAAAACAAACATAGTCAAATACATAACAGCATAGGTCTTAACCATTCATCATAAAAAATTGTCCATGAATAACAAATAGCACACTTACCTTGCTGCCAAGTTGGTTGGCTAAGCTTGGATCGCCCATGGGATGTTCAAAGAGTCCCATGGTGAATTTAACTGTCAAAATTCTTTGAACTGCATCATTTATTCTACTCATAGGTATGAAACCGCCCTTAACTTGCATAGTGAGGTCGTTAATAAAGTCAGCAAAATTGTCGGGAACCATCACCTACGAAGCAAATTTCCAATAGAAAAAGTCAGGCGTGACTCTCACAGGTATCATACTTAATAAACTGTCACAAGTATATGCAGTATTTAATTGTGAATACTGAAAATTGAGCAATGCTATCTAGTATGGAAGACAAGAACACTACCATGTCAATCCCTGCACCCACACTTTCAAGGACTGACAAAGAATAATTAGCATTCGGTGGGCTAGTTATCCTGTCAATACCTTGCCAATCTGAAATAACAAAGCCCTGTAACCAATACAAGAAGGCATCATTGTAAAATTAAAAGAAAAAAACTGATTGAATGTTTTACAGAATGTAATTTTTTGAAAAAGAAAAAAACCAAAACCAATCAAAATTCTATAAACAAACAGTAATAATACCTGGAAGCGAAGTTGCTTCTTTAAAACATGAGAAATGAGAAAACGGTTGGCGTGCATCTTTTGTCCATTCCAACTGGAATAGGAAACCATAATGGTGGAGACTCCTTTGGCAATGGCATCAAAATAGGGGGTCATGTGGATGTTGACTAATTGTTTATAACTGCTGACAGTGGTTGCTGGTCGGTAGCACCAGCCAGCAGAGAAGGAAGACAATTGGAAGATAACGATGTCTCCATGGTAGAACAGGTGGCTTGGGAAAAAGATACGCTGCAAGCGAATAGAGACAGCAAGGTCAAGATAGTGAAAAAGAACATGTCCAACTAAACGAAGGGCAAATCCGATATTGCTAATTTGTGAGATGAAATGTAGAATTGCTAATTTGGATGATTTCCAGTATTCAATTAATAGTGACAAATCTGGTACATGGAAGAAGCTAGTGCAAGTTGCACAAGTGGAAGTTGTGCAAATATGTTCCTTACAATGAGTACTGGAAAGGATTTCCCTATGGAACATATATTTTGGAATAGGGCATGTTGAATTATTTTGATAGTAAACAGGAAGGAAATAGTAATGTGAAAGAGGCCTATATGCAAATGAGCTTGTGAAGTACACTACTTGCAAATGTATATCTTGAATATTGTAAGTGTTTTGTTTCAACTTATTGAAAATCATGTTTGATACGACAGATACACATGACAGTTTGAAACATAAGCGCACAAGGAAATGGAATACATTGATTGAAGATAGAACTGTTACTACTATATGTTGGCACCTATAATTTTGGGATTACATAGTTGTATTTTTTCATTAGACGATAAAAAAGAGGCAGACATCCTACAAAAGATTGCAAAGGGCATTGCAGAAAATGAGATATATATTTACAACCAAAGTAGGAGAAAGGGAGGAGGAAATTGTTGGCATGGCTCTAACAGGTATTTGAAGTGTTGTGTTCCCTGTATACATGTTCAAAAGTAATGCAATGAAAGGAAGCCTTTAAGTCCTCTATACGAGGCATCCAATTAATAAGATAGAGGGCAAGCGTTTCTACTCTGTACCAAATCCAATGTTCCACCATAAATGGAATACAATGCATGGTAAAGACCAGCATAGGGGAGCGTTGCAGCGAGATTTCAATAGACAGTTCGTTGAGCAACCCATTTTCTGCAGGAAGCGGGTGAAGAGGACTGCACTAAGGGAAGCGTACTGAAGAGCTAAATGGTCCAATCATATAATTAGAGCAAATGACCTAAATAGGAATATCATATTTATTGGATTGAGCTGATTGCAACCAATTAGACTAATTTGAAAAGTGACATAATTCAGGATAAATGGTCAAATCAGGATAACTGTTGTTAATTGATATTATTGGGCTGATAATAAACTTAACATAATTCAAGTTAATTGTAATAATTGACATAGCTTGAGCAAATTTGTTTTTTTTTACTAGTAAAAGAAATTAAAATAAGAAAAGAATCTTAAAAAGAGCTTCAAAATTGTTATAATCAAAAAATTTTAAAATAAGGAAAAAATCTTAGAAAGAACTTCAAAAAAGGTAAATTGTTAGATATATATATATATTCAAAACCTTAAACTATTCTAATTACAGAAAATGAAAAAGTCAGAACACACATTTCGCTATTTATGAATTAAAAAAAGAAAATTTAAAACCCAAAAAAAAAAAAAAAAAACAAAAAACAACCTAGATGAGATTTCAGTGAAAAATTCAAAACACATTCCCATAGTAATGAATTTAAAAAATATTAAAAATATCCACTTAAATATTAAAATAAATACGCATTTTGCTATTCATATATTAGAAAAAAAATCTTAATATAAGAATTTACAACATTTTCAAATTTCAGAAAACATTTCATTGATCATATGTGAGAAAATGGCCTTGATCAGAAGGCAGTGAAAATACAATACACATTATGATATGAATCTTATTTAGTACTATCCATCTCAAGATGGTAACATCTATCTCACTATTTCCCCACCAGATAAAGTTGAGGATTGGCAATTATGTGCACCATGGTATGTTCTTAGTTCCTGGCAATATCGACTAGAAACAAATTTTGAACGATTGCTATAAGATCCAACAATGTCCAATGGCTTTTCATGATCAGCTGCCCATGAAAACAATCACGTCACTGAAGCTTTCCATGTTCAAACAGTATAGTTTCATGATCAACTATCATTAAAACACATCACTAAATCTTTCCAGTCTAGAAGAATGGCATGATAGAAATGTGCTGATGGTGCAAGTGAAACCATACAACCCTATGAAAAGGCCATGAAAATAACACAACTCATGCACAGAGAACAAATACGATAGTGGAACTTGGAACTTGGATGCTTGATATAAAGTAGAAATTCACACAACTGCAAGTATCAGGATAGGAGAAGAAGACAACCTGTCAAATAGAAAGGTAAAGTGAGGGAAGCTGCATTGGGCATAAGTGAAATTAAAACAGAAATCGGTTTATGGGAAGTATCACATGAAGCCTTTGCGATACTGAAAAAATGCTGGCCAAGAGGCGTTTTTTTGTCCATTTGTATGCCTCTTTCAGTAATCCAATCCTGAGTATGGAATTAGGACTGTAATCTGATACCAGTAAGGTAGCAGTAAGGTTGAATAAAAAGAGGCAGACATGGCACAAAAGACTGCAAAGGGAATTGGAAAAAGCGATAAATATATGCACAACCAAATCAGGATAAAGAGAGGAGAAATTTTTGTTGACATGGCTCTAACAGGTTACAGCAATGCAACGGCTAAAGCCATGTAAGAGAACTACAAAAGTTGCAAAAGGACGACTGCAACAGCTTGAAATGATATCAGTGTACCTGTGGTCAAGAAGTATGCAAAAGGAGGCAAACGAATTTCACATGAAAGACAACAGAAATTAAGTATTCTATAGATCTCAGGTTCCTCAACAAGATGTTTGCAATCACATGTAATACAGAATATAAGAAAAATGTATGTTGCCATATGCAGATATATTGTTGAGGGATTTTAATTTTTTGGTTTAGAACTGTCACAACTATAATCCGCCACCCATAATTTTGGAATTACATAAGTGTTTTTTCATCATTAGATGATAAAAAGAGGCACACATCCTGTTATGAGATCATATTAAAACAGAAACACCTCAAATGATGAACAACCAACAAAATGCATAAGAGGAAAACCATTTCATCTCTGTATTTCTTAAACGAAAAGGGAATTACCGAGCGATGTCGAATGAAGTGAACGCGGAAAATGAAATAAGCGGGACTGTGGACTCTTCTCCTTCAAGGGCACGGTGGTACAATTTGCTCTGCGTGCTTCTCTCCTTTCTGTGCTCTTCTCTTAACCAGCACGAAAAACCAATTAAGTGAGAAGTGCCATCTCATTTAATCTACATGTCTGAAGGAACAATGGCCTACTATAATCAACGAAACTATTAAAAATTAGAAGGATTTCCCAACTATTTGTACTCTTGATATAAGTATGCTTTCTGAACATAACCTCTGGAGATGATCTACCAAATATGACAACAATAAATAGAGTTAATATATATTCTAGTTGCATCGGAACAATGTAATAGCAAGAGTAGATAAATGCCACAGAAAGGTCCTATGTCTCTTTAGTCCATTTTAAATATGCTGCTACAGAAAAGGCAGATGTTTTATAGTATTTCAAGATAATTCAGTCACTATGCCATCTTTTTAATCCCAACTACCTAGAATAATATAATCAAGTAGCTAAATACAGTACCAGTTCTGAAATCCTTTAACATAATCTCCGTTCCATTCCCATCTATAAGTTAACGGATAAGAAAAGGAAAAAAGAATTTTTGTTCAACCATCAACGAAGGCCAAGGAAGAACTATATAGGCTTCTGCATAACCTGCAACAATAAGCCTCTCCCACACACTAAAGTATATAAATTCAAAACAGAAAATTATTTCCACAAGTTTCTGTATAACCTGCAAACATTTGCCTATCCCACACACCAAAGTATATACATTCAATGCAGAAAATGATTTCCATACATCCAAGAAAATGTTCCTGAAAACCTTCACAAAGACCTGAGATCCACAACCTTTTGTCTAACCACATAAACCACTATATTCCGGTCAGGCAAATAGCGAATCTGAATATAAGCAACCTCCCTCTGTATTCATTTTTAAAATTAAATAGCTAAAATCTAATCACTTAATCCAGTAAAACGCACCAGATTAGTAGCTTTATGCTCCTAAGAAGTCGTGCAGGGGAATTACCGGGCGATGTCGAATGAAGTGAACGCAGAAAATGAAATAAGCGGGACTGTGGACTCTTCTCCTTCAAGGGCACGGTGGTACAATCTGTTCTGCGTGCTTCTCTCCTTTCTGTGCTCTTCTCTTAACCAGCACGAAAAACCAATTAAGTGAGAAGTGCCATCTCATTTAATCTACATGTCTGAAGGAACAATGGGCTACTATAATCAACGAAACCATTAAAAATTAGAAGGATTTCCCAACTATTTGTACTCTTGATATAAGTATGCTTTCTGAACATAACCTCTGGAGATGATCTACCAAATATGACAACAATAAATAGATTTAATATATATTCTAAAGTAGCTAAATACAGTCCCAGTTCTGAAATCCTTTAACACAATCTCCGTTCCATTCCCATCTATAAGTTAACGGATAAGAAAAGGAAAAAACAATTTTTGTTCAACCATCAACGAAGGCCAATCAAGAACTATACAGGCTTCTGCATAACCTGCAACAATAAGCCTCTCCCACACACTAAAGTATATACATTCAAAACAGAAAATTTGTTTCACAAGTTTCTGTATAACCTGCAAACATTAGCCTATCCCACACACCAAAGTATATACATTTAATGCAGAAAATGATTTCCATACATCCAAGAAAATGTTCCTGAAAACCTTCACAAAGACCTGAGATCCACAACCTTTTGTCTAACCACATAAACCATTATATTCCGGTCAGGCAAATAGCGAATCTGAATATAAGCAACCTCCCTCTGTATTCATTTTTAAAATTAAATAGCTAAAATCTAATCACTTAATCCAGTAAAATGCACCAGATTAGTAGCTTTATGCTCTGAAATTCAACTAAGGATTTATTCAAAAACCTCGATACGTTCTTTGTTTCTTTGAATTTGAAAAAGTACAGAAAGCATATAAGCAAATGATCGCTGTCTCCAATACACGATAGAATCAATTTCCACTACAATAATGAGAGGGTATGAAAACAATGTGCATCTTTTAGACAGAGAATCGAAACCTGATAAAGGCGTGCTCTTGAAAATAAAGGGTAAAAGAAATCAAACTGAACCTGTTGCTCAGAAAAGCACATTGAACATCCTGCAGACAATGCGATTAGGGAATTTGGCAAATTTGCAAACAGAGGATACTGATAATCGTGGAGTACAACATTTGACCTGGCAAACATCCATAAATCACATAGTTAGAAAAGTATTTCAAGAAACTGTGGTATAATTGATTGATCGAAGAAATTCATATTCTAAGAATAGACAAAACAGAAGGTTTGAAACTTAATGTCCAGCTATAGAGAAAACTGTGACACAATTGATTGATCAAAGAAATTTATGTTCTAAGTAGGGATAAAACAAAAAGGTCTGAAGCTTGCTGTCCAGCTATATAGAAAACTGTGGCATAATTGACTTATCAAAGAAAGTCATGTTCTAAGTATTCATAAAACAAAAGGTTTGAAACTTACTGTACAGCTACAAACGGCACCCCCTTTGTAAAATTAGCAGGAGCCTGCCCCTGCAGGCCAAAGATAATCTCTGTCGTGGACTTGACTATTGTTGGATCCTCGCTGTAGCTCTCATAGCAGCGCCCCCACCGAGGATCTCTGCAAACCTGCTCACAACAAAGGAGACATTCTCAGCAGTGAAAACTTCTCTCATTTTGAATAAACTTCCATCAAGCACATCCGTGCCAGAGTCTTACAGCAACACATGGAGCAAATGAGTACTGAATGCCAGTAGATCGAATTTCCAGAGCTGTGGCTGCTCCAATTCTTTTAACCAGATCAGGATCCCTGTATCCATAAAACGTTGATACAAATTGTTAGCCAAAGTTTCTAGTAGATTTTGATTTTGGGGGCAGTAATCAGAAGCCAGAGTTCCCACGATATATTAAGCATCAATATTTTCACCCTGATTTTGTTATCATCCCAATTCACTAACTCAAGATTTTGCTCATAATCATCCCGATGACCCCAGTTACTTTCCAAATCACTGCCTACTAACATTCTGCTCTTTGCAATCATTGCAATCCGAGTGACCCTTGGCACTTTCCAAATCATAATACTAATGCCTTCCGATATAGGCCCAGGCTGATTTCCCAAAGTAACCAGGCTACAATCTCTAGTAATGTCCAAAGATTTAGGGGTTTTCATTAAAATAACAGACAACTCAACCCACTCGTTTGTTTAAATCATTAGCCATGAAATTTTGAAGATGAAGGGGAGGACGAATCCGAGAGGGACGAGGTAGGGGGGCGCAGAATTTTGCCTCTGCCACTGCCCCTCCTGCATCCCATTCTCTGTCTTAAATGGGGCATGGCTATCTTGGCAGCAGAAGGCCGACTCGAAGGAGCAGAAGCAACAAAATGGTGTACACTGGGAGTCGAATAATCAACAGTAAAAGACTGAGGACCGGGAATTGCGTTCCTTACCGAGCTAATGGAAGGAAAGCAGGCGCGCGACTCAGTCTTTCTGCTGCAGCATACACTCTGTGAGAAGTGGGCGCCTTCAACTGTTTCAATGCAGCAGAGAATTTGACACCGCCACCCTGTCTTTGTGCGAGAGCTTGGCTTCGTAGCAACACGGGAGCAGATGCAATGCTAAGGCTTCGCAACATCAACAAATCTTCCGGAGAATTCCATTTTGTGGAGCAGGATGATGGAGTCTCGACCAGCGAGCTTCATTAAAGAGCAGTTATGGTTGGCGGGGGCACAGTTGTTTAAAAACTTAATGCGAGCGTGGGTGGCCATGTGGAGAAGCCACATGCCAACCCAGCTCATCATCAACGTACTCTCGCTAATGAACACGCATAAGGCAAATGTCGAATTTTAACTGGCGGTAAGAACGATGAGAACGCGCTCTGATTGGCTGAGTGAAAAATCGCTTTCGAAAAGCCCATAAAGGGAACACTTTCAGCGTAATTAAATGAGGGTGTGGTTACATTTCTGTTTGGAAATGGGATCCAAATGGGATCCAAAAAGGCCAAAAATTCAAAGTCATCGGATTCAAGCAAAAACCGTTCCATCACGTAGAGCTTGAAAGAGACGTTCCAACGCAACTTGAATGGGAAAAATCTCACTGCATATGTAGAAGTTATTAAAGGTCAAAGTTCTAGTCAAAGGAGGTCAAAACGTCAAAGTCACGCTGGTCAAATTCAACGTTCACGATCCCAACAAGCAAGGTTCTACGTCAGGGTTCCGTGGCCAAGGTATCAACACCAATGCAATTTTTACACATGGCGCATCCAAAAGCAAGACAAGTGTTAGTATCTGATTGGTGGAATGTGGACCAATCCCAAGGCGAAACGTTGCCCTATTAGAGGCTGACATGTGGCATTTTATGGGTGGTAAAACTTTATTGTTAAAAAGCCAGTCGACTGGACGAGACTTGATACAATGACCTATTGGAAACAAATGTGGACGCTTACCATTAAACCACAGTTTAATACTTGTTTGTGCCGCATTTATTTAAGGTGGTTATGCTTGTATTGTTATACAACCGCATAAACAAAGGCGGAGTTCGCCATTGTTGTCGGCTTTGCCATATTCACCGGGCTCCAACTAAACGTACTGTAAATTCTGCCTTATCCATCAAGCTTCCCCATATTTATCACCTTTTCTAACCCTTCAAATGAATCCCCGACATATCAAAACAACATGGCATATTATAAAGTGGAACCATATTACAAACATTTTTTAAATGTGACATATTTTATGCCATGAGATATGGTTTATTAAAATTCATAAATTTAACATGGGCTTTGTAATGTTTACATGGAGGATTATCCTTATATGGAGGGATAAGGTTTGTTATATGTAATACGTAAAATGTCGAGATGGTGGGATATGGTATAACACTATATCCTTAAAAAATGATTTTTGTTATATAGTTTATAACATACCACTAAAAGAGCGGTGGGGAGGTCGGGATTTAACCCCTTGGCTTCTCATTTTTTATTATAAAATAATGACAGTAGGCCAAGGAGGGGGGAATTAATTTTTATGCAGCAAAAAGTGAATTTATGTAGAGAAGGACAACTAGACAACATAAATTTCAAGGCTTATTGTGGGGATTCTAGGAGGTCTTTTTGAGAGCCGAAAGTTGCGTTGGATTTCTCAGGTAGAGCATAACACATTAGGACTTGTCAGGAGTCATTTTTAAGTAAACTATATATAATTTTTTAGCTTTGATTGATTAATGAAGAGGATACCCCATTGAAATCTGGGACCAAATATGTAGGCTTGGAGATAACCGAACTTCATTATCAACTTGCTAGTGTATTTTTCTCTTGTGTGGTTTGGTATTGATGTTTATTTTCTTCTATTTTTCTTTCAAGTTTCATATGTCAATTAAATTGAGCTCTTTTTAATGGTGATTTAAATACATGCAAACACTTTTAAAATGTTGATGAAGCAAGTGTCAATTTTGATCGAGTTTCAGATCAAGTGATATCAGAGATAGGTTATTGATATTTTGGTTTAACTATGCATGATCACAAGGGGAAAATCAAGACATGGTGAAGGAGATTTTGTAGAAGGATATCTAGATATTGGTTCGAGAAGAAGGATAACTCGAGGGGACGAGATGGATGAAGAAGGTATAGGTGATCATCCTTTTGGTTCAGATGTAGGGTTTGTGGATGCATTTATGACATTGCAAGCCATGGTTGAGGAGATGTACCATGAATTCAAAAATTATAAGGAAGAGGATAAGCCTAAAGCTGAAGAAGCTGAAGGTCATAAAGATGAAGGATCATCAGATTCAAGTAAAAAGTAAGAAACAGATTGTGAGCATAAAGATTTTATTTCTTCTCTTTTTGAGTAACCTGATGCCTCTTCTTTGAAACCATTATTAAAACTTTATGTGAAGATTGATTTACTCATGTATAGTGGCAAGATAAATGTTGAAAATCTTGATAATTGGGTTAGATAGATGGAGGTCGATTGTAATTTGCAGCAAATCCATGATGACGAGCTCAAGATAAGATTGGAATCACTTCATCTGGAGGGCACAACACTCATCTGGTGGCAGCGTAAGTTGCAACCCAAAAATCAATGAATTGGTAAGATATTTCCATCATGGAATTTTATTTATTTATTTTTTTCTGCACTTAGTAAACAATTTTATCTATTGGGGTATAAGGAGAAGACCTTAATAAAATTGAAAGGTCTTAATTAAGAAAAGGATAAACGATTTAGGAATATAGCGATGAATTTCGTAAGAAGGATTTAATGCTAAAAATCCCTTTGCATACACATGAAACACTTATGAAGTATGTAGTAGGATTCCTTAAATACATTCATAACACTGTATTTATGTCTAGTCCTACTAATGTAGATGGGGTTTCTGTGCAAGAAACTTATATTGAAGTAAGAAAATTTGGTCCAAGAGTGTCAACAAATTCGGCTTCAATGAAAGAAGGCAAAGGCAAGGGGAAGAAAAAAAAGAAAACTCAGTTATGAAGGAGGAAGAGAAGCTCTATTGCAAGAACTATAAGAAAGAAAGGAATGGCGACGAACACTGATGTCAATTTCACCCTGAAATGTGACCAAAGTGGTTTAAAAAGAAGAAGGAAAATAAAAGAGTCGCATCAACAACACAACAAGTGGATTTGGGGTCATATTCTGGTTAGCCTAAAATCACAACATTGAGTTTGATAGGTAAATTTGATAATGGTAATGATTATGATAGTTCTTGTGATAGGAAGAGATGTAAGTTATTTCACATAAGGGTCATTATGAAGAACACTAAGATCAACACTTTAATTGATAGTGGGTCTCAAGTTAACTTAATTTCTAAAGAAGTGGTTGAGAAGTTTGGGTTAAAAACTAAAATGCATCTTAAACCTTATACACTAAATTTGATGAGCAAAATTCATAAGTTGCGAGTCATTAAGCAGTGTGTGTTATAATTTTCAATTACATCTCAATTTGTGGATAAGGTAACATGTGATATAGTACCAATAGATGCATGTGGAATGGTCTTAAGAAACACCTATTTATATGATCATAAAGCAATCTTCTATAGAGAACAAAATCAATATCACTTGTTGAAAAGGGGAATTGAATATATTGTACATTCTTATCCTATAAAGGCAAACCAATCTTTTCAGACAATGGAACAATTAAAGAGGGAAACTTAGGCAAGTAAAACTATGTTTATACCATCAACAACACTTAAACATTAAAGAAATAAAATAAATCTGAAATATGTGTTTAAGGAACCAAAAATTGTACAACAAGTATCATTGATAAGTTGAGTTGTGTTCCAGTTATGAAAAGTCAACAAGGTACAATTTTATTTATGTCATTATGTTTAGTGTTTTTATTCAGCTTGTTTCTATTTAGAAGTTTGTGTTTGATAAAAACAAACATGGATGTAGATGATGGAAAATGGAACATTGTGAGTTGCATTTTTTATGTTGTGCTAATAATTGCATGGATGAGTAACATGTACAAAGCGGGTTGGCCCAAAGATACTAGGTAGGTGGAGAAACATTGTCTTCACCTTCAAATAGTGTAGATAGCCTTTTGGAGGTCCAAAAGGTCTCACTGGGGAGGAGTGATCCAAATGGGATCCAAAAAGGCCAAAATTTCAAAGTCATTAGATTTGAGAAAATCACATTCCATTGAGTAGAGCTCGAAAAAATGATACCAACGCAACTTGAACGAGAAAAATCTGACTATGTATGCAGAAGTTATTAAAGGTCAAATTTTTGGTCAAAGGACGTCAAAAAGTCAAAGTCAATGCTCATGGTTCCAACAAGCAAGGTTCCACTATAAGGTTCTGTGCCCAAGGTTCCAACACCAATGCAATTTCGACATGTGGTGCATTCAGAGCGAGACAAATGTTAGTTTTTTATTGGTGTCATGTAGACCAATCCCAAGGTGACACGTGGCCCTATCAGAGGCTGACACATGGCCTTTTATGGGTGGTCAAAATTTATTTTTAATAAACTAGAAGACTAGACGAGATTCAATCCTGCAACCTATTGGTAAGAAATCTCGACGCTTACTGTTAAACCAAAATTTGATGCTAATTGTTTACTATTATACCGCCACATTTATTTAAGGTGGTTATGATTTTATTTGGCATGAAAAAATGCGGAGCCCGCCATTGCTGTCATATTTTCCATATTCACCGGGCTCTAACTAAACTTACCATAACCTCCGCCTTATCAATTAGGCTTCTTTTTATAGGCCATTTTGTAACATCTGGTCATTTGGCCTACAAAATGTATCAATCGACATCCTTTTACCCCTTGACATCATCATAGCACAAATACCTATGCATGACACTCCCATATCCCAGATTTTCTTCTTGAAAACACCTTGTTTCAGTCATTTTAAGGACCATCACTCCTTGGCCTCCTATTGGAGAATGTTCACCTACAGGTTGCTCCACTGTGGCCTACATTGATCACCTACAAGTTGCGCCACTATGCACCTGCGTTGGTTATAGAAATTCGGGAAAAAGTGAGAAATTCCAGAAGCCACTTTTCCATAAGCTTCTAGAATTTGTTACAACCATTTACCTCAAATAAAACATTTGTATCCTATCCTATCCTAACTTTTATTTTCCATACCTTATCCTTTGATCCCATCCTCCCATTAAGAGTGGATCTCATACCTTATATTCGTAATTGGATAAGAACTCCCAACTTATTCCCCTCACCTATATATTTGTGGCCATCCACAAGCTAGGGGTTGGATTTTGGAGATATAATTATGCCCTCATATTGATTTTGTAAAGAGTTAACATTCCATGTATTAGGGTGATTAGTGTTGGGTGCTAAAAGGTGTCTTTTAAAACTCCTAATTGCCTCACATTAATTATCAACCTGGGTAGGTCTTTTTATTTCAAGAGTGTACACAATATGTGCAAGCTATAAACCTAGAGAGTAATGGTAAAACCAATCGTTGAATATAGATGCAATCATAAATCTGAAGCTTTAAAGAAAGTGATTCATCTATGCATTATAATCCAAAACTGTGATTAATTCCTTAATTCAAATAATTCAATCAACCGAGAGCACTGAAGCATTAACCGAGCTCTTTCAGCTGGATCTAAACAATTGAACAAAAGGAAAGTAAATGGAAATAATAGGTTGTGCTTTAAATAATCAAAACTAATTCATTTAACAAACAACTCAATAAACTGGAAATGCGCATGCAGAAGAATAAATACAGAGATCTAAATTATCAAAAGCAATTCATTGTAAAGCAGAAAAGCATAATATACTTGCAATAAATGGAAAGGTATAGCACAAAGAATAGCAGCGAGATTCAGTAGAGACCAGGCCCTTAGCCGCCAGCGAACGCTACTTAGTTACTCCAAAACAATCGAATGAACAACAACGCAAACTATGTATTAATCATCGCAATCATTACAATACAAATCTATCTTTCAGAACTACGTTCTGTTCATTATAAAATGATACATAAATGAAAGAGACATGATATAATATGTGATAAGATCTGATTTACATTCTCTTCTTTCTGCTATGTCCTCCTATCATCTCTAATCTAATAATTCCCTTATAATTCCATAATTATTCTCATAAATCCTCCGCTTCTTTGATCTCAGTTTTTCATTTAAATACACAGAGAGCAGAGAGAAGTTACAACAGAGATGATTACAAAATTATTCCCATAACAAAATTGGATTGTTCACAACAAATTTATCAGCAAGATCATATCTGAAATATCTTTCCATCAATCATTCAACAAGAACAAATCGAATTTGGTATTGCAACTGAGATAATTTGGAAAACGGCCACAATAGCAAATCTGAGAAAAGCATCTTTAGAGAACCTTATGTTTCTCTTAATACGAACCGAATTTGGGAAAACGGCTCCTCACTATGGTTAATTTGGTTCGTTCTGGACAAAACCCATGTTTCGTATTTTCCAGATTCTTCTCCATTTGCCCAAACCATCCAATGCAAAACTGTCACTTCTTATTCCAGCGAATTTCTGAGGTTAAATATTTAATGATGAGCCGGAGATCAAATCTGCAATATGGAAAATATCTTGGAGGCTAAAATGGTGAGTGATGTTACAAAAAAATTATTAATAAACCATCATTGGTAAAATCATGCATAATAATCATCAATTTATTAAAAATAAAGGAGAAGAAATAATATTTATCCATAAGAGCATAAATAATTATAAAATGGAATTATATGATAAACCATGATAAATGATGTGATAAAGAATGGTAGAAATGGATGAAATAGGTGTTGAAAAGTGATAATAATAATGACAAACTAGCGGCCCAACAATTAGTGGTACACTTTGTGACAAATAAGGAACAAGTCAACCTGGAGGAGCTCTTCTACAAGATCAACTTCTATTTATTGTTGTAACTCCTTCCATTTATATTGATGCAAAGAGTTCTTTGTTTTCCTATATGTGATTTTGTGATTTCTTGTATTTCGATGCCATGTTGATCCATTGGATAAATTATTTAGATGATACTACATAGATTCCGTAGATCATTGGCTTGTGTTTTTTAATTGTGCAGGTTCTAATTTTGGCGACGAGAGATAGGATTGGAGCATTCAAACCTAGAAAGGATTGAAGCATATGTCGAATCATAGGTAGGCTTCATCCCATTATCTATTTAATTTAAGGAAAATGTATATTTTCCCTTCGATTGTTCTAGACGAAGCCACCTAGTATAGGGAAGACACTTCTTTCCGCAGATGTAGATTATGTATAAAAAATTGGTGACTCTAATCGGGATCGGTATATTCCTTTGGTGGTTTCTTTGTCCTTAGTGTCAGTTCACCTCTTCTTCAAACATTCGCTGTCATCTTCAGTCAAGAACATACCTAGGAAGACCTTTGATTGAGTCTCAATTGCAAAATTTGTTCTAAGACTCTCCTATTATTTACTAATGCTCCCTCTGGTGTAGGGACATATCGTTAAACCTTTGCAGAGCCCTCTTTATGTATACATTACAAGGAACATGTGCCTCTTCTGCACCTACGTTGGCTGCTATTCGTACATGAATTTCTCTTTGTATTTATTTTCTCTCTGATCAGTCTTGTTTTATTTTCCCTTCCTTGAGTCTCTAAGTGTCTTGAGGTCTCTCTGAAGTCCCCATTTGGTTTTCTTTTGTTTTGATACATTTTGTAAGTATTTGTTTAAATATTTTCCTTTTTTCTTATCATTAGGTTGTTTGCAAACTAATTTTGTTTCATCATTGGTTGCTTGGATGAATTGTTGTTCTAGTCCTCATTCTGAAAAACTTGCTTGAATCAATGATTAAACTTTGCATCTTATTTTTCATCATTTTCAAAAATTAAGTGGTTCGAAAAGACAAATTTATTTGCATTTGCATCTAGGGTTTTGTGTGTGAAATTGGAATTCACTAGTGTAAAATTGCATATTTTGTCTTTCATTTTTACAAAAAAGTTCCCCCATTTACCCATGTATAATGGCGATATCAATGCCTATTGGCTTGAGAGGTCTTGATCCAGGTTTAGAGTGTTTTTTGAAACCAAGAAAACCCTCCAACTACTGGCCCTTTCAGAAATGATCCGTTTGCGTAGACCAAAGTCTCACCCGAAGCAGTATGGGGGGGTGCTGGAACCAGGTTTCTGCATCCTGAGGGAGCGTTTGATGTGTGCTTTAACCTTACTTATTATATTTAATGCTTATCAGCCTACGTGAGACTTCAAAGAGACTAGATCTAAGCGCAAATGACATCCTTAACCGATATGCATTAATAGATAGGCGTAAACAAAGTATAATTTAGTGAGATATAACTTATTAGAGAAGAAACCACACTTGCGCAATCACACATATATTTTTTCCAGTAAAATATCTTAACACAAAAGTAATCCTTGCGTGAATACAAAGATTTTCCATATATAATTAACTCAGATAAATACGCATTCAACAACAAAAAATTAACTGATAAGCAACATAATCATGCATAAAACATAGAAATTGCAACAAAGTTCACCAAAACTTCTTATTCATTAATGGATCTTCAACTCAGTATAATCCTTTTCCATCTGTGCACACAGTAGTAGAGTCCTTGCACACGGCTCAAGACTAGGTCTCCGTGTGCATAGCCAACAGGAGCCTTTCTACCCAGACCGATCATAGACTTGCGCAAAACTCAGATCAAAACATTCATTAACATCTATCAATAAATCTATTGATTGATTGTTCTTACTCGACTCGACTCTTACATATTTATAACAATTTGACACACACATACCATGGTCTCAAACCATGGTTTGAGACTCATGGTTTCCATTTTTAACCATTACAATGATAAAGGAGCTTTGACCCACCCCAAAGCCCTTGAACTATGAGTGCAATGTGTTTCAACAAAATTTAACCAAAAATTATATAAAACTTGTCGTTAGGGGACCCCATCCCAAAAGCGCCAAAAATATTCATGAGAGGGTTAGACATATGGAGGTTTATTTTAGTGTGCAGCAAATAACTAATGAAGAGGTCAAGATCATATTGGCATCACTTTGTCTGGAGGGAAAAACAGTCATCTAATGATAGAGTAAGTTGCAACCCAAAACTCAACAAATTGGTAATATATTTCCATCATGGAATGATTTTGTTTCTGCACTAAGAAAACACTTTTATGCATTGGGGTATAAGGAGAAGACGTTAATAAAATGGCAAGGTATTAAATTAAGAAAAGGACAATCAGTGCAGGAATATAGAGATGAATTCCATAAGAAGGCATTAATGCTAAGCATCCCTTTGCATACACAAGTAACACTTATGAAGTATTTAGGAGGATTTCCTGAATACATTCATAACACTATAATTATTTTTAGTCCTACTAACCTAGATGAGGTTTCTGTGTAAGAAACTTATATTGAAGCAAGAAAATCAGGTCCTAGAGTGTCAACGATATTGGCTTCAGTAAAAGAAGGCAAATGCAAGGGGAAGGAAAAGAAAGAAAACTCAGTTATGAAGGAGGAAGAGAAGCTCTATTTCAATCACTATAAGAAAGAAGGGCATGCCGATGAAAAATGTTGGTTATTTCACCTTGAAATGCGACGTGTTTTAAGGAGAAGAAGGGAAAGAAAACAGTTGCAGCAACAACACAACCGGTGGATTTGGGGTCAGATTCTAGTGAGCCTCAAATCACAACATTAAGTTTGACGGGTAAATATGATAATGGTAATGATTTTGATAGTTCTTGTGATAGTAAGATATGAAAATTATTTCACATAAGGGTAATTATGAATAAAACTAAGATCAACACTTTGATTGATAGTGGGTCTCAAGTTAACCTAATTCATGAGGAAGTGGTTGAGAAGTTGGGGTTAAAAACTAAAATGCATCATAAACCTTATATGTTAAATTGGATGAAAAATGTTCATAAGTTGCGAGTAACTAAGCAGTGTGTTTTACAGTTTGGAATTACATCTCAATTTTTGGATAAGGTAACATGAGATGTAGTACCATTATATGCATTTGGACTAGTCTTAGGTAGTACTTATTTATATGATCGAAATTTAATATTCTACAGAGAAAAAAATCAATATCACTTGTTTAAAATGGGAATTGAATATACTATGCATTCTCATCATATAAAGGAAAACAAATATTTTCAAACAATGGAGTAGTTAAAGAGGGTAGCTTATGCAAGTAAAACTATGTTTGTACTATCAACGACACTTAAGCATAAAAGAAATAAAATAAATCTGAAAGATGTGTCTAAGGAACCATAAATTGTACAACAAGTATTGTTACATGATAAGTTGAGTTGTGTTCCAGATATGAAAAGTATACAAGGTACATTTTAATTTATGTCAGTATGTTCAGTGTTTTTATTTATCTTGTTTCTATTCAACATTATGTGGTTGATAACAACAAACATGGACGTAAATATGGATGAAAAATGGAACAGTGTGTTATGCAGATTTTATGTTGTGATAATGATTGTGTGGATGAGTAAGATGTAAAGAATAGGTTGTCCCAAAGATATTGGGTAAGTGGAGAGAATTGTCTTCACCTTGAAATACTGTAGACAACCTTTGGAGGTCCAAAATATCTCAGTGGTGAGGAGTGATCCAAATGGGATCCAAAAAGGATAAAAATTCAAAGTCATCAGATTCAAGCAAATCCCATTCCATCGCGTAGAGCTGAAAAAAAAAATTTCCAATGCAACTTGAACTGGAAAAATATGACTCCGTATGTAGAAGTTATTAAAGGTCAAAGTTTTGGTGAAAGGAGGAGAAAACGTAAAATTCAAGATGGTCAAAGTCAACGATCATGGTTCCAACTAACAAGGTTTCACTTTATTGTTCCATGCCCAAGGTTCCAGCATGAATGAAATTTTTACATGTGGCGCATCTAGAGCGAGACAAGTGTTAGTTTTTTTATTGGTGGCATGTTGACCAATCCCTAGGTGACATGTGGCCCTACGAGAGGCCGACACATTTCCTTTTATGGGTGGTCAAAATTTATTGTTAGCAAACCAATAGAATAGACAAGATTCAATCCTGTGACCTATTGGCAACAAATCTTGACAGTTATCGTTAAACCACAATTTGATGCTTCTTTATTGTTTTACCGCCACATTTATTTAAGGTGTTTATGATTTTATTTGGCATAAAAAAAGGCAGATCTCACCATTTTTTTCGACTTTGGCATATTCACCAAGCTCCAAATAAACTTACCATGACCTCCACCTTATCCATTAGGCTTCCTGTTATAGGCCATTTTTCACATCTTTTCAATCGGCCTACAAGATGGATCAATCAACATCCTTTGACCCCTTGACATCATCATAACACAAATCCATATGTATGACACTCCCATATCTAAGCTTTTTTGGCTAAAAAGTTAAAACACCTTGTTTTTGTCATTTTAAGGAGCAATGATCCCTGGCATCCTATTGGAAAAAGTTTACCTACAGGTTTCTGCATTGTGGCCTAAATTGATCACCTATAGGTTGCTCCACTATGTGCTTGCATTGGTTCTAGAAATTCAGGAAAAAGAGAGAAATTTCGAAAGCCTCCTTTTCCAGAAGCTTCTAGAATTTGTTGAAACCATTTGCCTTAGATAAAACATTCATACACTATCTTGTCCTACATTGGATTTTCCATCCCTTATCCTTTGATCCCATCCTCACATCAAGAGTAGATCTAATACCTTAGATTGGTAATTAGATAATAACTCTCAACTTATTCCCCTCACCTATATGCTTGTGGCCATCCACAAGCTAGGGGTTGTATTTTGGAGATAGAATTCTACCCTCATGTTTTTGTTGTATAGAGTTAACATTCCATGCATTAGGGTGATTAGAGGTACACTTTGTGACAAATAAGGAACAATTCAACTTGGAGGAACTCTTCTACAAGATCAACTTCTATTTATGGTTGTAACTCCCATTTATATTAATGCAAAGAGTTATTTGTTTTCCTATATGTGATGTTATGATTTCATGTATTTCTATGCCATGTTGATCCATTGAATAAAGTATTTAGATGATGCTACATATATTTTGTAGATTGTTTCCTTGTGTTGTACGATTGTGCAAGTTCTAATTATGAAAATAGGGGCTAGGATTGGAGCATTTGTTAGAGTAGGGTCCCCTGCTATAAAGAAATTTTGAGTATTATCTGTGGCTAGGAGAGCCAATTACCATCGTTGTCGATTTGATGCATCATATCACCAACATGCCCTGTCAGGGGGTGGACCCTGCAGCAGCTTTTGTAGGCAAGGGCTTGGAGTGGAAAGTGGCAGACACAATGAAAGAGAAATACAAGGTATCACAGAAAACCCGGGGGTTCATCATTAGTGAGATCAATGAACTTGCATTCCATTTTGGTACTCTCATTCTTGCCTGCTAGATGATGAGGAAGTGTAGGCCCAAGGAATTTTCGACCCATGTGATTGCTTTAGCCAGGTAGTGCGAAAAAGGGATACAATACAATTTGACAAAGTACCTGTGCGCAAAATCCTTGGCGAATGTCTGTGAGGTCTAGGAGGAGGGAAAAAACTTTTATTATGCCTGGTTGCTGCTACTGATTACGCTGATTGGTTGGAAGACGCCAGCTGAGGCTCAGTTCCTTGATATTGAGCCTGATATTTGTGAATTTTCATGATATGCGAGGATGTGGAATTCGAAGGTTCCTTCCTGCATCATAGAAAACAAAATTTTCTGGATACTCTTTGATTTTGAGTTATTTCAAGCAGTGCAGTCTAAGCCGTGCCTGTCACCAAAGCTGTACGAGTATTACAAGAATATCTCCAACTTCAAAGTTAATTTTCACAACATCCACATGTGTGCGAAGAGATATTTTGAAAGCATGTGGTATCAACTACTTTACATGGTCACAAAGGATGACCTTGCACGAGTGACGATAGAATGACCATCCTTATGGTTGGAAGCGTGCACCATTGGTGGTGCCTCATCTTCAGTACCCTTGAAGACTCTGAAAAAGCCACACACTTCCAAATATACCCAACAGAAGGATAAGGATGAAGATAAAGAGCCAGAGCCAACCACGATGGGTGAAACCATTGACCTGGAGAAGAAGACATCGCCTAAAGAAAGTGATGGTGCTGAGGTACCTGTGATCTAGGCAGGTTCAAAAAAGAGGAATAAGAGAGGATATTAGGCCTCCCTGAGGGAAAGAGGCCCTAACCCTTACAGAAGATGACCTGAATGAGTGTTGAGAGGTATAAATTTTAGATTTACACCCACATTTAAATTGTCAATCCAGGGTCATAAGACTTAGAGACGTAGCACAATATATGCCAGAATACGACCTCAAGGATTTGTAAAATAAAAGTCCTAAAAGCAATTTTAAAAGGAAATAATTCAAGAAAATACATTCTAAAGTAAACACACTGCAAAAAATAAAGAATGCAAAGCTTCTTAAAAGACTATAGCTATACTACAAATATGGAAAACATGAAGCAAATTCAATTTCAACTATTTTAAAATCTGTACGTAAAATGCTTCTTTCGAATGATGCTGAAAAGGAATCATATGTGCATGGAAGTATTCAACCTATAATTTTAAATCATTGAATGAGGATATATTTAAGAGTGTTGTTGGGCAATTTAATTATGTTAAAAATGTACTCAAACGAATCTTGATATTTGAATAAATGTTGTTTTCTTAAAACACCAAGATAAATTCCATGTTATGATTTAAGTTGATTATAAGTGCCAAACAATATGAATGGAAGATCAAATGAAATCCTTATTTCTATTATACTATTTTGCCCCTGTTTTTAATCCCTACAGACTAAAAATATGTTTTGTCATATAATGAAGAGAACATGGCAATTAGTGAAAACGAGAAAAGAAGCACTTGTTATCTCTACTCTAGTTGCTGGAATATAAATAAATTAACAATATCATTAAATTTACTAATAAAAATTATGCAATTAAATATAAAACATAAAGGAAATCATGAAATGGCAGAATAGAATTTACATCACACTACACAATTGAGGAAATAAAACACAATCAAATGAATTACACAAGCATGTAATAAAATGTAGTCAAGTAATTCACACTAACAGGAAATAAAATGTAGTAGAATAAATAGATCCTAACCAATTTAGCAACGAGATGGCTGATGGGCCCAACCACCCAACTCGATCTTCCTATAAAAACTAAGTCAAAATACCATCTTCAGAACATCCAAAAGAACTAGAAAATATAAATTAATTGCAGAACCATATTGCTACTGAAACCAATTACATGAATGCTAAAAAATTAAATGCTGGGCTCCAGTGGTCCCCTCCAGGGATCATTCCACTGGGATCAGATTCCTCTCATGGCACAATTGAAATCCAGAGTTTTCAAATAATAAAATGTTTAGGTTTAATTTCCACATAGTCTAGCATTCTTCTGCGATCCCATCTCGAGTCCCTTAAATTCCTATTTATCGTTGGTCATTCCTCCCTCGTTTCTGCTTCATTTCGAAGATTAAACAACCTTTTTTGGATCCCATAACTAATTAGCTCAAAAAAAAGATAATTTGTTTCTTGGATCTCCATGAGAATTGTGTTCATAAGGTTTTCATTGGAGCTTCAACCCAATTTCCTCAATTATTTGAACGAACTCAACCTCTGTCCATTTTATTCACTACTATTAATTACTTGAAGAGGTATTCCTACTAGAAATTCGAGCTCCATTAGCTTATTTGGTTGATTACTGATGTTTTTAGTATTAACTTATGGGATTTTATTGAATATGGTAGCTCATCTGGCAATTAATGTTACTCTCTACATGTCAAATAGAGGTTGATCCATTCTTTGGATTTATTGGAGATGTTCCTGAGCTTTACGAGTTGCCAAATTCGAGTTTATTGAGAGGCCATGGTTATCTTTATTACCGAATCTAACTAATCCTGATTTCCTTTTTCATTGATCTCTTAAGGTGAACTGAAGGATCTGAATGGCTATTTTCCCCTATCTCCTCGTTAAGGGTGCTACCATTGAATTTATTATTTCGGTTCTAATCACGACTCACATTTTGCATCACCTTGTAGTCGGAAGGTAAGCTTTCTAGCTTTGCATCATTGTCAGCATAAAAATAACATTACATGGGTGTTGTTTAGTAATATCTGTGCACAATCTCATCTTGATACTCGGCAAAAGGTGCAGAATGTAGTTCTTCAATCTTTGACATTGAATTCAAGCTATTGCTTCTGTGCATGAGATGATTTTTTCCCTTTTAACCTCTAATTCTCGACATTAATTCATTTTGATCAACATGATGCATAGAAAGAGGGTGAAGGTCCATACTTGAGCCTACCTATTGCTAAGGAGTTGCAAACATTATTTGATGCAGGGAGCTAGAGTTTGGTAATAGCCTTTATTGTTTTTCCCTTTGTTGTGTTTTTTTTAATGCATTTTTTTGAGTGGGCAGCTTATTTATGAGTGAGCTACTTAAAATTTTTATTTTTTTGTTCTTCTTGCAGGTATTTCATGGAGGTCCTCAGGTGCTTTTTTTTATGTGGTAATCCTCCTGGAGTCTTATAGTGGTCTTTTGGAGCCATCTACATCAACTTTTTCTCACTTTTTAGGCTTTTTGTGTCATGTACAAGATTTCTACATGAAGTGGTCAACTTCCTGTAGCAGTTTCCTTCTAGTTGCTTTAGAACTCCAGGTTGCTAAGAAATGAGGAGAAATAGTGTATGGAGGTTAGGGATGGAGCTATCGAGTGAGTGGAGTGATGGAGAGATGAGGGTAGAGGTCCCATGTCAAGATATAGGTGACCTAGACGCTAGTGGTGAAAAATAGGGTTTAGAGAGTGAATACTCATGCATGGAGTGGAGTGAGGGTTAGGAGTGGTAGGTATAGGAAAAAAAATGATTTTCATGTTTTTCTTGAAGATTAGATGCCCTTGAGAGAGATTCCTTTCTCGTAGATGACTTTCTTGTAGCAGTATAGGGTTTCCTATAACACTACAGGAAATCCTGTAGCAATTACAGACAGGAGAAAAATATGGGATTTTTTCTCACCTAAAGGGAGAAATGGGTGGATGGATGCATGCTAGGGTTGCTTATGGAGTGGGTACTCTTTCTCTTTGTGTAAACCACCCTTGATCAGAAACCGACAAAACAGAAATAAGTGAGTGCATAGGTGTTGTTTTCATTTTTTCCTTTTTTCTTTTTCTCTTTTTATTTTATTTTCTTTTCTCTCTCTCTCTCTCTCTCTTTTGAAGACAGGTGCAGAGCTGCCTATTTCTCAGCCATGTTCTATATTGGAGTGACGGTGTCTGATTCTCAAGTGTGGACAGTTGATTCTATGCCCCTCGACGCCATGAATTGGACGGTGCAGCCAGGTTCAACAACTGAGCATACACTTCTTCATCCAGGTATAGGGGTTGAGCTATATGCAATGATAATGTGCCTCTTTTTTCTACGAGATGTATTATTATTTCCAGATCCTTGCTTGATGCATGCTGTGAGATCTTGTTTTTTATTCATGTGAGAATATGTCATGCTGATAGGTGGTCCATTGTGAGTGAGAGTTCATGTAGCCGAACGTCTCGTGGAGATACAAGCCACTAATGTTGAGGGAACATCATTGTATGAACATCATCCATTCACATATTCCTATTTCTAGCAATATATGAAGTGACATACCCCATTTTGACACCGAGCCCAGAGATGTAGCCCACACTGGGTGAACTCCGTTATCAACGTCTCGTGTTTTTATGTTGTTGATGGCTTTCTTGTTTCCTCTTGCTTAAGCATGCACATGTGTTCTTCTATGCTCTTTTAAAATTCAATTATAACAACATCACAAAAGTAAAAGATCATTGGTAAATATGGTAGCTAACAGACCCGAATCAAGTGGTATTAGAGTGACCTTCTTGCTGATGCGAATTGCGAGTGTGAAAAAGGATTGAATGTGTAGCAATGGAGGATGTAAAATACATGTATGAGGCCATGCTCAGGATTTCCAAAATGGTGGACATGATGTATGAATATCATGAAAGACGGGAGAAAGAAGAAGCAGAAAGCGATGCTTCATCCAGATCTTCCAATGAATATTCGTCACCGTATTCTCATCATTCGAATGAGGATATCAACAATATCTTTCAAGCAGATAGCGCTGAATTGAAAGTGCTTCTACGAGAGGAGAAACAAGATAAGAAGAGAGTGCAGCTTCAGTTGCAAGCCATAGAGGTAGCCTTGGAAGAAGTGAAGTGCAACGACTAGAGCCTTCAAGCAAAGGATGCTAAATTAAGGAGGCTTCTACAAGAAGAGAAAGAGAATAAGCAGATACTGAAGCTTCAACTATGAGCGACAAAAGAGACCTTGGAGGATTTGAAATGCAACAAAGGCTTGAAGAAGTCATCATCACCCATTTTTGAATCAAAATCTGAGGTAAATAATTTTGATTATTCTTCAGTTTCATCTTCACATGCTATCATTTCTATGGGAAATGTGGAGATACCCATTACAGGAACTGTTAAAATATTCCTCACCAATATCGGATACAAAGGAGGAGGACTTGGCCTTAATGGCCAAGAAATGATTCATCTATTGGAGATTGTGCAGGGACCTCGATTAGCAAGTCTGGGGTATAATGAATGATAGTGTTCGAAGGTGTCAAAAGCTTCCAATGCATGGTTGAAACCATTGGGGAAAGAGAATTATGGGGACACTTCACCATCATTCTATCACAGTGCACATGGCAATGAAAGAGTTGAGGCAAGCTCTTGTCACCATGATTGCACTGGATTCCAAGAAGAAAGGTATAACAAGTCTTGGTATTCTAATGTTCATTTTGATTACAAGCATGTCGCTAACAATGAACATAAATCATGGAATCAGAAAACATGTAGTTTTTGTGGATTATATAAACATGTATTCGCTGAGTGATGGAAAAAAATGGTAGCATGAAAGAGGATGAGGCGTGAAAGGCATTCTCCACTGCACGAAAAGAAGAAGGTAAATCAGGTCTGCAGGAAGAAGACTCAGTGTAGTAATTGTGACAGAAGTGGTCATCAAAGATCCCCGTGTTGGAGGCTCCATCCAGAGCAACGTCTCAAGGACAAAGTGTCCATGCATGAATCAGTTGGAATAGTTTTTCGACAAGAAAATGCGCCACAGAGAGATGACCCATTCACTTTGATAAGTGAGAGATGGTTTTTCTAGATGTGGTAGTGTTTCCTAGCCTTACTTTGTAAATCATGTGCTGCAATTTAAAATGTAAGAGCGATGATGTGTTTTCCATCACTTGTTAAGCAACAATGATGTTTTGGCCTTGTATTGATAGCGAGGGTATTGATTCCATTTTGCTCTAAACTTGACCACAGAGTATGTGTTATAAACGCGTGGAAAGTATATTGGGATGCTTGGGTCATATTTGGCCATTTAATTGAGCATGCAATTTTCAAATATTCTACTACAGGTTCATAGAGGATGCAGGTGTCGACTCATCACTTACAACTCCGAAGGGCAAAGGTAAAGGAGAATGAAGGGTGACCTTTTAGGACACTTGTGGTGCAAACAATGTACAAAATAGTTGCAGATTATGTTCATGATTTTGGTGGACCAAAAGATTCTCAGTGGGGAGGATTGATCTTGGTGGCTTCAGACACCCTCAAGAGACCAAGAGGTCTCAGGAATGGTCAAAAGTCAAAGTGATTGGGTTTCTCTCGGACTAGGTTCAGATTGAGGTTCTTGTCACTCTGAATCCAACTGTGCAAACGATGCTTCAATCCGAGTTTGTATGAGGGAGATAGAGCTTGTCAATTTTTGGCACGACAAGGAAAAAGTGGGGCCCACAGGGTGCCACATGGCATCCCAGTTAGCAAGCAAGACCCACGGATTACATGGTAGTGGAACAATGGCCTATTAGCCATTGACACATGGCATCCTTTCATTGGCCTCTTTACCCCTGTAAAAAGAAAAAAAATAATAGTTAAAAAATAACCATATAAAACAAATCATTTTAAAAATATATATATGGTTATTAAATAAAAAAAAATATATACATATTTAAACAAAAATCATTGAAAAAATAAATAAAACATATTAAAATATGATTATCAAAATTATATATATATGTATAAATAAAAACCATATAAGAGATGGTTATTCCACAAACAAATTTGAGCAAATGGTTATTTTAAATATTAATATGGCTATAACATAACCATAAAGCTAAATTTTTGAACTCATTCCACTCAACGAATTAGTTGGAATATGGTATATGGGTAATGGGTAATATTTAAATAAAATATGGTTACAAAATTACATAAATATTATAAATGAACAAACCATATCCAACACATACATGGTTATTTAAAGTTCACTGTTATAACCATATATCATATTCCATCTAACCGTCGTGCCCCATTTAAAAGAGGTTTAACAAAAATGCTGAAGTAGGGAGTCGACGGGTTTGGAAAAACCAACCTCCCTACCTCTAATACTCCATAATAAGGGTGGTGACTTGGTAATTCCACCACCCAAAATTTACTTAAACTGTCACACTTCATTTTCATGAAGGGTGAACGAAGTTCCAAGCCAATGGAGGAGGCTGAGCAGAACAGAGAAGGAAAACCAACACAAAATTCAACTTGGGAACTCAAACAAGTCCTATGTCGACTATAAAAACTTGAAAATTTTTCATTTACTACAACTAGACTATGCCTTGTTCACATAAAAATGGATTATAACTCATCTTAGGCTACTCTTATCTAATATTAACTCATCCCACTTAACAAGTTTCGAAGTCAAGGCTCACGTCCAACCGTGGCCATAAAACAACTAAGCAACATAGTTTACTTCTTGACATGCCATAACACCTGGAATGTCTAACAATACCTTAGCACTATGTGGCACATGCTAGCATCTTCTACATTCCTTTACATGCTTTGGAACTCCCTAATACACCCTACCATTCCTTGACATACCCTGGAACTCTAACATGCCTTGGTATTTCTTAGCCTATAACCTTGTCACTCCCTCCTTAGCCCACTTGGAACTTGTTGACACTCCCTATCATACACTCTTATCCGTTCATTTCCATGCATTTTGAACTAGTTCTCCCTTGTGTTTTTGTGGCACTCCTTAACACTCCTTGGCACACATTGGCACACCCTGGAACTTGGCACATCTTGGCTTTCACCCTGGCACTCTAACACTCCTTGGTACTACCTAACATATCTTGTCACTCTCTCCTTAGCACACTTAGAACTCAATAACAATCCCTGTCATACACTCTTATTCATTCATTTCCATGCATTTGAAACTAGTGCTCCCTTGTTTTTCACTGGCACTCCATAGCACTCCCTGGCATTCATTGCACACTGTAGCACCTGGCACATCTTGGCATGTTTCCATGGCCTATAGCATGCCTTAGCACTTCCTAGCATACGTTGTCTCTCCCTCCTTAGCACACTTGGAACTCACTATCACTTCCTATCACAATATCTTAATTGTTCATTTGCATGCATTTTTTTTACCTAGTGCTCCCTTCTGTGTCCCTAGGACTCCCTAACACTTCCTAGCATGTGTTGGCACACCCTGGCACCTAGCACATCTTGGACGCATGCCACTTTGGCACACTAGAATGACTTAGTGCTACCTAGCATACCATCTCACTCCCTCCTTATCACACCTGGAACTCGCTGACACTCCCTGTTAAACACTCTTATTCAATCATTTCCATGCATTTCGACATAGTGCTCCCTTTTGTTTCCCAGGCACTCACAAACACTCAACACACATTGACACTTGACACATATTGTTATGCCTCCCTAGCACTCTAGCATGCCTTGTAACTATCTGGCATATCTTGTCACTCCCTCCTTAGCAAGCCTGGAACTCCATAGCATGCATTATAACTCCCTAACACATATTGGCTCTTGGAACTTGTTGGCACTTGACAATTCGTGGCATGTGTTTGGATGCCCTGGAATGCATTGGCATGGTTTAGGATAAAATTTATTTGAGATAAATTATTAACAATTAAGAGAGACATACTTTTCATGACAATAAATTATCTGGCACTACACATCATAGCCTCCTAGGCTTGCCACCATATTTATAAGATACAAGGACAAGCTACTCTAATCAACAACCAAAACTTTTGAAAATTATTACACATGACATTAAAAATTACATTTAGAAATAGGGATTACCTCATCCTTGTCTTCTTCACATAGTTTTACCCCCTACTACCAGCAACCCTTCTCTAGATAGAGAATCTCCTATCACATTGTGCTCCCCAAAGACATGTGATTGAAACAGATTTAAATAAATTTTCATGTTTTTTTAATTCCTCATTGAAACACCTTGAGTTGATATTTTGAAATTTATCAGTTCCATTCGTCCAATTGATAATAAATATTGAATCTCCAAATACGTGAGAATGGGATACCTTATCGTTCTAAGGATATTTGAAGAGCCTTAGTGCCATGAATACTACATAGTTATTAGTCCCAAGACACAACCATGATTTCATCTTAACACAATGGCATTCAGATGGGAATGGGAGGGACCCAACACTTCTAATGTTATATGGGTCCTTTCTTGCCCCATCAAAGAAGCCACATGTGTGCTCTTTATTAATTACCAACTCTTCAAGGATTCTTTCATGATTTTGATGAACTTGAATGCATGCAATCAATATATCTCTACAACCTTACCATTTCTTCTAATATGGTCTATCATCTTTGGTTTTTTTAGTTTAAATTTTTTTATCATGTATATATTGTTTTGGATGGAGGTAAGGTGTTCAAAGTCCCACAAAGCTTCATGTTGACATGGATTCAATTATTGACACTTATGAAATTAATCCTACATGGGAAATTTCATCTTTAATCTTTAGTTATGTTATCATGACCCGATGAGTCTCAAACCAGCCGTTTACACGACAGGAAATATGATAATTTAAACTAGACCTAAACCACTTATCTGTCATCTTCTATTATTAGAATTCAAGAGTTCCATAGTTGCCTATTTTTTTTTGTAATGCATTCCCCAGGGAAACCCATAGAGCACTTCCCCTTATTCTAAGGATGGTATCTAGGGTAAAATGGAATATATATATAAGCTCAAAGCTTTGTCATATCACTTATGAGAACCTTGGAAGGAAGGATAACACACCATCACACAAGCAGTTGGAATAGAATCATTGATGATAATTGTTGTCCAAGGAATATATTCCCACTTTGAAATTTACAAGGTGTCTTGAATGTGGTTTGTAGTGGTTAAATAATGGAATGACCCATTACAATGCATATTCTTCTTATATCTATCGAAAATACAATGGATCATAAAATCACCATGAGAGTGAGAGGAGATTTTAGTGATTAATATCTTCCATTTGGATGAATTTTCTGATTTTTCTATAAATGTATTCACCAATTCAAAGAGAATATTCACCTGCATTTCCATAAGATCAATTAATTTTGAATGAAAATATTATAAATTTTTTTTGTATAAATAATGTAAGAAGGTCGTTAGTAATTTAACTTTTGTCTACAAAAATGTCACTAAAGAGGGGCTTTACCAGGCTTTTTGGAGCAATGCAATTTCCCTCTTATTCATTAATTTCTATGTATTTTGACTTGGTGCTCCCTTATGTTTCCTTGGCACCCCCTAACATTCCTTAGCATGCATTAGCACTTTGTACCACACCTTCACACTCCTCGACGCACCCTATTACAAGTTGCAAATAGGTTGAGTAGTAAAAATATCTTTGTACCATTTCCCAGGGGCTTAGAAACAAATACATATTCCTAGAAAAAAAGTATAAACATTGGGAAAGCATCCATTACGTGACTAAAAACAAAAATCAATAGGGAAAGCCTGAACTGAATGTTAATAAGAACAACTACCTGTCTAAAAATCAAGATTGGTTGTAGATGCCAAATAAACATATAAGCCCAATTACAGGGAGTAAAGTACAAAACTTTAAACTCAAAAGTCCAATCCTCTGAATTTCAAATTAAAAACTAGTATGTCCATATGCAGAGAGATTAGAGATATGAGAAGCCAATTTCTGACAACAAATTGTACTTGATAGAAGAATAAAAAACAAAGTGAAATGTGAAAACCAAATCAAACCTAAAGAACGTTGTTGAATTCATGTAGAGATGCCCATCTTCCTCCATCTGGATTTATGATGAGTTTTCCATTATCCCACCTAGCTCTAGGTGAATTAAATGCAAACCTTCATTACCACTCATCCCCCCTATTGTACCTTAAGAGACAATCCCTTAGCTGTGATAAGGAATCAGTGCTTAAGACATTTTATGATTATGTCACAAATTTTTATGTCTCTATTTTATTAACCCTCAAGTATTTATAATCAAACTCTTAAATATCAAATATTATGAATGCTTCACAATGCTACCATTTGTTGATGTTGAATGAAGTGCCTAGAAGAAAATGTAAGAAGAAGTCCAAACTGATATGTTGTTTTATATAGAAAATATCATTCCAAACCCCAGAAGAAATATGTGAAAGAAATAGTTAAAACAAAGGAGTGCCAATTAAGGTTTTTTAACTCTTATACACAGAAGTAAGAAGAGACCTGTTGCTCATAACCTTTTTTTATTCATAGATGGAAATACATAATGAAAACTGGAATACATTTCAACATAAAAAAAAAAATGTCAGAAATTTGCTTACTCATTCATTAATCTTTGAATCTTTGAGTACAAAAATATTTGTCTGGAGGTCCAAAACTCGGAACCTCTCTTCCTCTTGAAAATTACATTAAATACAGTAAAAATAAGTTTGGAACTGCTGTAACCAATCCTAACTACCAAAACTACTTCAAGACTTTGAAGGCTATCTATTACATGCCTTGAAAATGTCTTATTACAATTACATTGTCTTCAGAAAATAACATAAAATAAATATCCTAATCTATGGGAATTGCTGATGATATGGCTTCTTTTCCTTGGTCAATTGATTTGTCTTTCTTTGTTGCTGATCCTTTTGGTAGGTCAATTGTCCAAGCTCTACACTTTTTCCATATTTCTACCTTCGTCCTGGATGAATGTGTCAGATTGTGATATTCCAATTTTAATGCAGTAATTCTGTCATAAGAAGGCCTTCTAGAGAAAAGAGTTTTTACCATCCACAAGAGTTGAAAATGTCTTTGTAAGAAGTTGACCATTGTCTCTCCTTTAAGCACTCGAGTCTTTTCATGCCTGTTATCAATCTTGATTTTTGTCATCACCAGTGAATTCTCATAAGAGCTCCAAGGAAAAAGATTTCCTTCAGCTCCCCAACATGATGGAAAGCCTACCCTTGTCATTTTATCAAAATATTTATCAAATTGACTTACTACTTCTTTGATTTCCATTAGTTTCTTTTCTGCATCCTTTTTGAGATCATTCCTGATAATCATTTTATTAATTTCCACTGCATATAACATTATGTCGTTCATATCATTCTCCTCTAACTCCTGATCTGATTTGGAATTGATAAAATCAATAAATCTTCTGGCCCAAATGGCTCTGTTAATCCCTTTTTTCTTATCAGACATAATTGGTTCTTCACACTCCACAATAAGGCTTTTTTCTTTTGCAATTATCGTTAGGAAGCACCAACTGGATTTCATTCTGAAATAATATTAGTCCAAATGATATCTTTAGCTTGTATTAGTGACAGATTACCTTTCATTATTTCTTTGAGATTCTTAATCTCAGCTTCAACATTTCAAAAATCCATTTTGTATTTATCTGCTTTATTTTCTATGACCTTCATCAATTTTGTTGCAGTCTTCAGATTTGTTTGAGCTTTCTTTCTATCTCTTTCAGCCATCTGCAACTCAGTATTTAATTTAATAATTTGTGTTTGTGGGTCTTCATCACCTGTAGGAAAAAAAAAAGTACAATTATGATTATCAATATGATTTTGTAATGAAATTGCAGTCTGCTTTACTTTGGAAAGTTCGTCATCCTTCTGCATGAGTTGCTGCAACAACTTTTCCTTTTCCTTCTCTACCTCTGCAACTTCTGTAGCGATTGAATGTTCACCAGTAGGTAACTTCAATTTCTTCCTTAATGTAGATATCTCTACCTCAGCACTTTGCATGAATTTCTGCACAACAATCTTGTCACTAGGGTCTATGCCAATTTTTATAATAATCTTCTTCAATTCTTCATTTTGAACTATTAAGGCTCGAGTTAGCCTTTTATAACTTCATCTATTTAATTACTTTTCCCAACATATTCTCTGCCTTTATTTCCATTGCATTAGTCTTTGTGAGGTCATTTACAATCAATTGACCTGTTTGCATATGCAAGTTTATTTTATCAATTAGAAGAATCTTCTTTACATCCAAAGTCACATTAACAGTGTTGAAATTTCTGGAAGGACCAATTGACATATCTGTAGGATGTGAGAGGAAAATTCTAAACTGATATTTTTCAAGATCCATTATAGTTAACAACCTTTCTTGTTCAATAGTAATTTGATGTTCAGCTTGGGCCTCCATGCTGACCTTCATCCTCTGATTTCTTTCTTCAATTTGTGAAAACATCTATTTAATCAAAGGCACCTGTTCATGAGAAGCTTCATGATTCCTAGGTGAGGCAAGAGCATTTTGTTTTTCTCCTAAATGCAAAGGAAAACTAGGAGCAGTAGATGCAGGCTCTTCAGTAACTTTTTTTCTCTTCATGGCTCCCTACTCCTCATCATCTAGATCAATCACCATTTCCTTGGTTCTTTTAGCTATTTTCTCTGATATAATAGGAGTTTAAATTTTAGCATCTACTGAGTTCTTCACATCTTTACATGCTATCTTCTCTTGTTCTGGCCTAATTTCATGAATGAAAGCAGAATATCCATTCTCAATCCTTCTATTTGAAATAACATTGTATGGGTCATAAGCCCAATTTTTTCCTAATAACATCTGCATGTAATCTAACATTTTTGTCACTTCATCAAATGCCTGTCTCATATTTACTATGAAAGGGCTTACAACCATGAGGAATTTTTACATGTGACCTTTCTTCATAGGCACAAAATGAACCTTATCAACATTTAGACTCTTTCTAATGAATTCTAAAGCAAAAAACTCATTGGTGCAAAAGTTGGGAGTCTGTAAGGCTCGACACTTGCTCCATATAGCCTTATTTAAGAATATTCATCAAAAACAAACCAGTCTCCATATTTACAATTGTTTCCTAAATGCAAAAAATCCTAAGCTTTAGGTAGGAAACATGGAGGAGGACTTCCATTCAATATTTTGTATGCAGTTGGCATATAATAACTAGCAAAATCAAACAACCCAGCCTCATTTTGCTCCCTCTTAACTACATCTATCCAGAATATCACCGATTGTCTTATTTTATTTACATTCATAATATTTAGGCCTAAATGCATGAACTCTTCCACATTCTGGTATAAGAGAAAATATACAATTAATGAGGGAAATTTAAAGGAACCTGTTAATGAGAGGCTCATCAGCTGTGATTTTATTACTTCCTGCCAATATGATGGAATATCCAGCACCATTCTTGGCTTCATCATCATGGAAAACATTCCTAGAATTGATTTATCAACTGCATTATCATCATCCTTACCTAGAATTTTTGCAATATGACTCAATATTGGACGAGTCTCAGCATCAAAAACCCCCATATCAAACTCCTTGCAATCTGGATGAAACTGCTTCATGTCAGGCTTCAAATGAAACATGGACTGATTGAATTCTTCTCCTGCAAGATTATCATAATACTGAACCAGTGAATCGTCATAAAATTGAATAGATGACTCTGACTCAGGATACCACAGGGCTTGGCGGATTAAGAGGGTAGACACCTACAAAACATTTTCTCCTTGGGAATTCATGACAAAACACTTCCCGGGATACATAACAGATACCAACCAATAGATGAATTCAGGGAAAAGGTGGGTTTTAGGAATGCATGCAGACAAGAATCTAGACTTGATCATGGCAGAATATATAAGAGAGGAATTAGCATTCAAAATAACTTGTTGGTAAAAGGGGAGGTGAATTACTGAACATAGGGTATCTTGAATATCCCTCTCAGTATCCATGAGAGGGATATGGCTGGTTGAACCTAACAGGGATGACCTTTTAGCCATGGTTAAAAGATTACGTGGAAAACTGTTTACAGGGTGATCAAATTTTGTAGGTGGCGGAGAGCTCAAACGGGGTGCAGTGCAGCAATTCACGAGCAGATTTGAAAAATAGACAAAAAATTCTTTAAATAGGTGGCACGGGTTTTGAATTAAATGCTGACAAGACGCGCCAGCAAGCCGTTAACTCTGATTGACGTGGAAGACAGTTGTGACCAACTCAGTGTCCTACCTCAGTGCGGGGGCTCTAGGAGTACAAAAGAAAACTTTGGCTAGTGCCCCCGCATTCGATCTCCGTCGTTGATCTCCATTGTCCCCACAATCAACCCAGTTAACTGCGGAGGCACTCCTCATGTTATTTGGCATGCTAGTTGTGCCCGCGGGTTGGGCTTTTCGATAAATATTTTGATGATCGACACTTTCCGGCATTCAAACCAATCACTATTTAACCTTTAATATGGAACCATAGTTATAAAGTTTAAATATTTAAACTTAAACTTTAATGAACGTAAATCTTTTTTTTATGCTCAAGTATAAGACTTCAATACTTTAACATATTTTTTCACATTTTATATTTTTATTTTTTCAAATATTTTAAAAATAAAAGGATACAACTATGATCCACAACATCTGGCTCCACCTGGGGATAGTGTTTTTTGCCATGAAACACTAAGAACCCGCAGATCAGTGCCTTCACTTCGGGCATGGAGTCAAAAATTTCTTGATGAGAAATATACAGTGAGTGGAAACTGAATATGTACAATAGTAAACTAACTGCCTTTAGTGCTAGAAATAATGTTTCATATACTGCCCATTTATAGGCAGTTCTACTACTTCTCCATCAATATTTTCCAGCATGAAAGATTTGTTTGATCTGACTTCAGAGATTTTGTAAAGACCATACCATAAAGGATCAAATTTTCAATGTTTCCCTTTCTCTTCCCTCCTAGTATCCCATCTTAATACTAGATCTCTAGTCTGAAACATGATTTCTCTTGCCTTTCTGTCAAAATAGATTTCATTTTCTCTTGATAAATGATCAAATTGTCTCTGACTTTATTTCTTCTTTCATTTAATTCTCACCTGGTTTAGTCTTCTGATCAAGGCATTAGGTTCCTCTTGAGAGTATTAAAGAAAAGAAATTACTGGTCTTGCTAACTGAGTAGGAAACAGAGCCTAAGCACCATATACCAATTCATATGGAGACTTACCAGTGGATCTTTTACTAGTCATCCTTACTGCCCATAAAGCAAAAATCAACTTTTAATCCCAATCCTTTTGATTCTCATTGATTGTTTTCTTCAATATTTTCACCAATGTTTTATTAGATGATTCTGCTAATCCATTTCCTTGAGGATGATATGCTGTAGAGTGGGATAATATTACATTATAAGTCTGACAAAAATTTATGAACCTGACTGAACTGAAAACCTAAGCATTTTCAGTTACAATTTTTACTAGACATCCAAATCTATTGAAAATATTCTCCTCCAAAATCTTCATCACAACCAAATCATTTACCTTTCTAGTAGAAACTGCCTCTACCCATTTTGTAAAATAATTAGTAGCAGTTAGAATCCACTTAAACTACCCACTTGATGGTGGATTAATCTCTCCAATGAAATCCAATCCCCATTGTCTGAAAGTTTCTTCAATAAATACAAGAATAAGTGGTAAATGAGCCAATATTTTCTTTTCTGCAAACAATTGGCATTTCTGGCAACTTCTAACATTTCTGTATACATCAACAAATAAAGAGGGCCAATAAAAACCTGATTTAAGAATATTATGAGCAGTTACCTTCCATCTGTACTGACCTCCACACAAGCATTCATGATATTCTTTAATCACCTCCATGGTTTCCTCTTCTGTCAAACATAACAGCAATACACCAGCACGATCTTTCCAGTACAAATTAGCTTCAATTATAACATAAGGTTGAGCTTTGAGTTTCATAGCTCTGTACTTAGCTCTTTTTATTGAAGGAGGACAAGAAAATAAACAGAGATAATGAATTATATCCTTATACCAGCCTGAATAGAGAAATTTGTACTTAATTGCTAAATTTGTCTTAATCTTATCTGTTTCTTAAGTTACTTCATCTACAGGCGCAAGTAAACTAATTCCTAAAGCTTGGAAATTAGATTATGTCAGCAATTTGGCTAGTGCCTGTCCTTTGACTAACTTTGTTGGTTTGATATCCAGGTAATATTCTTGGATTTTGGAAATCAATTTTCCTCTTTTTCCTTCCACATCACTTTGTGCTAGCACATCCTTTACAGCGGAATTAGGCACATATGCTACTATTTGAGAATGAAGTATATAAGTTCTGAAAGCCTTTAGTGATTTTACTAAAGCATATACCTGTTTCTCCAAGATATTATACTTCAATTCCGCATCTCTGAGGACTTTGTTGAAAAAGTATACAGGTTGTTCACTACCTTCTTCATTTTTTTGTAATAATACAACAACAATAGTAGAATATGATGCAAATGAGAAGACCTGAAAAGGTTTCAAGAAATCTGGACTGATTAAGACAGGAGCCTCTTGGAGAGCTTCTTTAATTCTACCGAATGATTCTCTTGCATCTTTATCCAATTTTACTTCAGTATTCTTCTTTAACATATCTGTTATTCTCCTAACAATTTCAGGATAATTTGGAACAAATCTTCTTAGAAAATTAATTTTTCCTAGAAACCTTTGGATGTCCTTTTTAATTCTAGGCAATGGAATTGTCTGTATAGCTTCAACCCTTGCAGGGTCAATCTTTACTCCTTTTTTTGAAACTATATGACCCAATAACTTACCTTCTTTAAAGCAAACAAAGATTTCTTGGGATTTAATGATAATCCAAATTTTCTACATTTCAAGAAAGCTTTCTTCAAGTGTTCTAAGTGTTCATCATCAGACCCTGAAAAATAGTAACATCATCAAGATAAATAACTACAAATTTATCACCCACAAAAGCAATATCCATTTCTCTTTGGAAAGTTGCTCCTGCATTCATGAGACCAAATGGCATCCTGGCATACATGAATGTTCCCCAAGGTGTGGTGAAAGCAGTCTTCTTTTGATATTCCTTCTCCACAGCTACCTGATTATACCCAGAAAAACCATCAACCATAGATAACCTGAATGCTCCAGTTACTTTCTATAGAACAAAATCCATCTTGCGTAAAGGATAGATATATTTTAAAGAATCTCTGTTCAAATTTCTGAAATCCACACATAATCTTATCTCTCCATTTTTCTTCCTGACTGGTACCAGATTCGAAACCCAATCTGAATAACTCAAAAGTCCAATCCTCTGAATTTCAAATTAAAAACTAGGATGTCCATATCCAGAGAGATTAGAGATATGAGAAGCCGCAGATCAGTGCCTTCACTTCGGGCATGGAGTCAAAAATTTATTGATGAGAAATATACAGTGAGTGGACACTGAATATGTACAATAGTAAACTAACTGCCTTTAGTGCTGGAAATAATGTTTCAGATATTGCCCATTTATAGGCAGTTCTACTACTTCTCCATCAATATTTTCCAGCATGAAAGTGTTGTTTGATCTGACTTCAGAGATTTTGTAAGGACCATACCATAAAGGATCAAATTTGCCATGTTTCCCTTTCTCTTCCCTCCTGGTATCCCATCTTAATACTAGATCTCCAATCTGAAACATGATTTCTCTTGCCTTTCTGTCAAAAATAGATTTCATTTTCTCCAGATAAATGATCAAATTGTCTCTGACTTTATTTCTGCTTTCATTTAATTCTCACTTAGTTTAGTCTTCTGAATAAGGCATTAGGTTCCTCTTGAGAGTATTAAAGAAAATAAATTACTGGTCTTGCTAACTGAGTAGGAAACAAAGCCTAAGCACCATATACCAATTCATATGGAGACTTACCAGTGGATCTTTTACTAGTCATCCTTACTGCCCATAAAGCAAAAATCAACTTTGAATCCCAATCCTTTTGATTCTCATTGATTGTTTTCTTCAATATTTTCACCAATGTTTTATTAGATGATTCTGATAATCCATTTCCTTGAGGAGGATATGCTATAGAGTGGGATAATATTACATTATAAGTCTGACAAAAAATTTATGAACCTGACTGAACTGAAAACCTAAGCATTGTCAGTTACAATTTTTACTAGACATCCAAATCTATTGAAAATATTCTCCTCCAAAAACTTCATCACAACCAAATCATTTACCTTTCTAGTAGGAACTGCCTCTACCCATTTTGTAAAATAATCAGTAGCAGTTAGAATCCACTTAAACTACCCACTTGATGGTGGATTAATCTCTCCAATGAAATCCAATCCCCATTGTCTGAAAGGTTCTTCAATAAATACAGGAATAAGTGGTAAATGAGCCAATCTTTTCTTTTCTACAAACAATTGGCATTTCTGGCAACTTCTAACAGTTCTGTATACATTAGCAAATAAAGAGGGCCAATAAAAACCTGATTTAAGAATATTATGAGCAGTTACCTTCCAGCTGTAGTGACCTCCACACAAGTATTCATGATATTCTTTAATCACCTCCATGGTTTCCTCTTCTGTCAAACATAACAACAATACACCAGCACGATCTTTCCAGTACAAATCAGCTTCAATTATAACATAAGGTTGAGCTTTGAGTTTCATAGCTCTGTACTTAGCTCTGTTTATTGAAGGAGGACAAGAAAATAAACAGAGATAATGAATTATATCCTTATACTAGCCTGAACAGAGAAATTTGTACTTAATTGCTGAATTTGTCTTAATCTTATCTGTTTCTTCAGTTACTTCATCTACAGGCGCAAGTAAAATAATCCATAAAGCTTGGAAATTAGATTATGTCATCAATTTGGCTAGTCCCTGTCCTTTGAATAACTTTGTTGGTTTGATATCCAGGTAATATTCCTGGATTTTGGCAATCCATTTTCCTCTTTTTCATTCCACATCACTTTGTACTAGCACATCCTTTACAGCGGAATTAGGCACATATGCTACTATTTGAGAATGAAGTATATAAGTTCTGAAAGCCTTTAATGATTTTACTAAAGCTTATACCTATTTCTCCAAGATATTATACTTCAATTCTGCATCTCTGAGGACTTTGCTGAAAAATGCTACAGGTTGTTCACTACCTTCTTCATTTTTTTGTAATAATACAACCACAATAGTAGAATATGATGCAAATGAGAAGACCTGAAAAGGTTTCAAGGAATCTGGACTGATTAAGACAGGAGCTTCTTGGAGAGCTTCTTTAATTCTACCGAATGATTCTCTTGCATCTTTATCCAATTTTACTTCAGCATTCTTCTTTAACATATCTGTTATTCTCTTGACAATTTCAGCATAATTTGGAACAAATCTTCATAGAAAATTGATTTTTCCTAGAAACCTTTGGATGTCCTTTTTACTTCTAGGCAATGGAATTGTCTGTATAGCTTCAACCCTTGCAGGGTCAATCTTTACTCCTTGTTTTGAAACTATATGACCCAATAACTTACCTTCTTCTAAAGCAAACAAATATTTCTTGGGATTTAATGATAATCCAAATTTTCTACATTTCAAGAAAGCTTTCTTCAAGTGTTCTAAGTGCTCATCATCAGACCCTGAAAAATAGTAACATCATCAAGATAAATAACTACAAATTTATCACCCACAAAAGCAATATCAATTTCTCTTTGGAAAGTTGCTCCTGCATTCATGAGACCAAATGGAATCCTGGCATACATGAATGTTCCCCAAGGTGTGGTGAAAGCAGTCTTCTTTTGATCTTCCTTCTCCACAGCTACCTGATTATACCCAGAAAAACCATCAACCATAGATAACCTGAATGCTCCAGTTACTTTCTACAGAACAAAATCCATATTGGGTAAAGGATAGCTATCTTTTAAAGAATCTCGGTTCAAATTTCTGAAATCCACACATAATATTATCTCTCCATTTTTCTTCCTGACTGGTACCAGATTCGAAACCCAATCTGAATATCTTAGTGGAACTATGATTTTGGCTTGCAAAAGTTTTTTCACCTCTTTTTCAATTGGGGCCAACAATAGTGGGTTAATTTTTCTGAGTTTCTGATTATGTGGTTTAACCCCATCTTTCAGTGGTATTTTATGTTGAATAATATCCAAATCATAAGTTTTAAAATCTTCATATGACCATGCAAATATGTCCATGAACCAATTAAAAAGGTTTACATACCTTTATTTGTACTCCTTGGGAACTCCTCTAAACAATTTGACTAGTTTAGGCTCATGTTGAGTCCCTAAATTGCAGTCCTCCATTTCTCCATCTTGGGATAATTTTTCTGGTTCATTGACACATCATTAGCATCAAAAAATCTTTCAAGAGGTACCAGGCCTCTGGGAAAAATATTATCTTTCAACTGAATTATCTTCTGATCACCAATTGAATGTTTCAAATTTTTGGACATATCACTTTGACCACTTTCATCAACTTCTAAATCAATTTGACTATCTTCAAAACTTCCAATCATTGTTAAAAATTGATTAATTTGTTCATCATCCTCAAAAACCTGCCAATGTTTTACATTATCAGGGATTGAAGGCTTGTATCTTAATTCAATTTCATATCTCAATCTTGGATTAATTGGTGGTTTAAATGTGCTAGCTACAACTGCCAATGAATCTTCCATTCTATTCTCTTCTCTTGGAATAAACTGTAAATTAAAAGCCTCAAAAAAATTCTCAACTAAATCCCACACCTCATTTCTATAAGATCTCAATCTAGGATGTTTAGTCTGGCACCAATTCTTAATTTGTCTTATGATTAATTCAGAGTCACAAAAAACAGATAAAAACTGAATTCCCATATGTTTAGTTGTCTGTAGACTTAGAATCAATGCTTCATATTCACCCACATTGTTAGTAGATTCAAATTCCAATTTGAAGGAAAAATGTAAAAAGTTACCTTCAAGAGATATAAATATGAATCCAGCTCCAGTGCCCTCCTTATAGAATGCACCATCAAAATAACACTTCCAAATTTTATTTGAACACAACTCTTTATCTACATTGGCTGAAGGGAGATGCTTTTTTGAATCTTCAGCAAATTCCGCATCTTCATGCAGCATGAAACAAGAGACATCCTCCTTCTCTTGGCCATAAATGGGGGAATTACCTACATCTTTCTTGGTAGTAGTTTTCAAGAATCTAGTTTCTCTATATAACCTCCTTTCCTCCCCATTAAAAACAGGAATGATAGCATATGTGAAATCCAATTTCAAAACTCCTCCAAGCTTTTCCTCCCAAGATCTAGACAACAACATACCAAATATGGCTGGTATATTTGCTACTACCACATCCATCATAATAATCTTAGCTGGAATTTGATCCAGGGAAACAACCATATCCTTGATGAGACCCACACACTTCACCCTTTTTTAATCAAAGGAATAAAGGTCTCTATATGGTTTGGTTATTTGTAAATTCAATTCTTTCATCATAGACAATGGCATTAGATTATATGATGCTCCAGAATCTAGCATACAATTATGTAAAATGAAATCATGCAACATAACTGATATATAAAAAGGTGGAATAGAAGAATCTACCTCTTCAACATGAGGTCCAAAAGTAACCACTGGTTTCTCTTCTTGCAGATTCACTATATCACCCACCTCATCAGACTGAGATAAATTGATAAAATCTACAATATCTTTCTTATAACCAGGTGTTTTGACCAACTCAAGAAGTGGCACTTGAATCTTTACTTTCTCTAATTCTTTAGACAAGATGAAAGTTTTATTTATTTTTGTTAAATTTTCAGGTTCTTCTTGGTTTTTAATTGAATTTACATGTTGATCAGGAATAGTAACAATTTTCTCCAAAATATTTGGGTCATTAGATTTTATTTGAGGAGCTTCAGCTTGCTGCTTCTCTTTCTCTTTTCTTGATTCACAGGTTGTTTCCCTTTATCTGATTTTTTAATAGGATTCTTTTGTAGTGGAGTCACCATTGAAGTAGGTACTGATTCTAATTCCTCTCCTTCATCATCCTGAGTTCTCAACCTCTTTTTTGACCTCAAATCATATTTTTTATGCAACTCTGCTTGCATAAAATCAATAAATTGTTTGCAATAATCATCCATTTCTTCCTGATCAAATGAGATATCATCTTCTTTACATTCTTCTGCATATTCTTTCTCACTCTCTTCTTCTGTCTCACCATCTTCCATATATAGAGCATAAATTTGATCTTCATCTTCTTTCTGATCATTATCAGTAGAATGTGATGGGGCTGCCTCTATATATAAAGGTGCTTGGACTTGATATTAATATTTTCTTTCTCTCTGTAGAATCTATAGGGGTTGTTTTCTGAATTGGGGATTGAAACCCCTCTGTTTTGTTGTGTAGGTTTCTTGTTATCTAATTCCAACTTTACTAATTTATTTGAAAAAATTTTAATGACCTTAGTCATATCATCTATCCTTTGATCTTGTGATGAATCTTCTTCTTTAGCCTTTCCCTTGTCTTGAACCTTTCCAGCAGTAGTCATGTTTGCCTCAATTTCTAAGGCATCAGTTTTAATTTGTTCAAGAGTAGAGGCTCTTATTTCTCTCAAGGTAAAACTGAAATATGATGCAAATGCACCAGCAAAAACAACCCTTGCTCCAATAGGAGGAGGTTTCATTTCCATAGGCAAACTATTGTACAACTTATTAAATCTTTTGACAAAATCACTCATACTTTCATTTGATTTTTTATTTATAGCATTAAATTCTATTAAAGAATAACCATGGTCTCTTTTTTCACCCCATCACTGGATGAATTGTCTTTCTAATTCATCCCAATCATTGATTGAACGATTAGGTAATCCTTTAAACCATTTTATTGCCTCTCCACTTAGAGACTGTACAAAAAGTCTCATTACAACATCAAGATGTTCTACATTAAACTTTTCAACAAAAGTGCAAAACAAAGGCAAGTGTTGTTCTACAGTTATTTCATCTTCACCAGTAAATCTAGGGAGCAACTTAAGGTACTCATGAGGCATTGCATTCATTGTTTGGGGTAGATTTAATGGTGCATATATATTCATCAAGAAAGTAGACACTACCATGTTTATGCCCTGATTGACTGATCCTTGAGCGGGGGTAAAATGAATACCAATTGTAGGTGGGGAAAAAAGGGGTGGAACAACTGATATGGGAAGGGGTATATGAATGATAACAGAAGAACTAATAACTGAATTGGGTTGAGATGCTGTGAATGGAAATGATACAGACTCAAAATATAGTTCTTCTAATGTTGGTTCTTGGAAGTGAATGGGTGATGACAAGGGTTCTTTTTCTGGGAAAATGTGTTTCCAGGAAATTTCCTTGGATGGAAAAATATGAGAACTGCTGCCTGGTGCAAGCAGTGTGGCATCAGGTGTAGAAAATATTTTTTATTTCTGGGCCTTCTTTGAAACTAACTTCTCTGGATCTGACAGAATAGGGACTTTTTGCTGAGATGTATCTGACCTCGTGTGAGGCCTCTTAGGAGCCATAATTATTTAAAATAAAACACAACTTAGTATTTCCTCCTCTCCGAAAAACCAGAGGAAATATGAAAAAAACCCAGGGAAAACCTTCGAATATTCATCCCCGGCAATGGCACTAATTAATGTTGTACCTTAAGAGAAAATCCCTTAGCTGTGATAAGGAATCAGTGCTTAATACATTTTATGATTATGTCACAAATTTTTATGTCTCTGTTTTATTAACCCTCAAGTATTTATAATCAAACTCTTAAATATCAAATATTATGAATGCTTCATAATGTTACCATCTATTGATGTTGAATGAAGTGCCTAGAAGAAAATGTAAGAATAATTCCAAACTGATATGCTGTTTTATACAGAAAATACCATTCCAAACCCCAGAAGAAATATGTGAAAGAAATAGTTAAAACAAAGGAGCACCAATTAAGGTTTTTTAACTCTTATACACAGAAGTAAGAAGAGATCTGCTGCTCATAACCTTGTTTTATTCATAGATGGAAATACATAATGAAAACTGGAATACATTTCGACATAAAAAAAAATGTCAGAAACTTGCTTACTCATTCATTAATCTTTGAATCTTTGAGTACACAAATATTTGTCTGGAGGTCCAAAACTCGGAACCTCTCATCCTCTTGAAAATTACATTAAATATAGTAAAAAGCAATTTGGAACTGTTGTAACCAATCCTAACTACCAAAACTACTTCAATACTTTGAAGGTTGTCTATTACATGCCTTGAAAATGTCTTATTACAATTACATTGTCTTCAGAAAATAACATAAAATAAATATCCTAATCTATAGGAATTGCTGATGATGTGGCTTCTTTTCCTTGGTCAACTGATTTGTCTTTCTTTGCTGCTGATCCTTTTGGTAGGTCAATTGTCCAAGATCTGCACTTTTTCCATATTTCTACCTTTGTCCTGGATGAATGTGTCAGATTGTGATATTCCAATCTGAATGCAGTAATTCAGTCATAAGAAGGCCTTTCAGAGAAAAGAGTTTTTACCATCCACAAGAGTTGAAAATGTCTCTGCAAGAAGTTGACCATTGTCTCTCCTTTAAGCACCTGAGTCTTTTCATGCCTGTTATCAATCTTGATTTTTATCATCACCAGTGAATTCTCATAAGAGCTCCAAGGCAAAAGATTTCCTTTAGCTCCCCAACATGATGGCAAGCCTACCCTTGTCATTTTATCAAAAGATTTATCAAAATGACTTACTGCTTCTTTGATTTCCATTAGTTTCTTTTCTGCAGCCTTTTTGAGATCATTCCTGATAATCATTTTATTAATTTCCACTGCATATAACATTTTGTCCTTCATATCATTCTCCTCTAACTCCTGATCTGATTTGGAATTGATAAAATCAATAAATCTTCTGGCCCAAATGGCTCTGCTAATCCCTTTTTTCTTATCGGACATAATTGGTTCTTCACACTCCACAATAAGGCTTTTTTCTTTTGCAATTATCATTAGGAAGCACCAACTGGATTTCATTCTGAAATGATATCAGTACAAATGATATATTTAGCTTGTATTAGTGACAGATTACCTTTCATTCTTTCTTTGAGATTCTTAATCTCAGCTTCAGCATTTCAAAAATCCATTTTGTATTTATCTGCTTTATTTTCTATGACCTTCATCAATTTTGTTGTAGTCTCCAGATTTGTTTGAGCTTTCTTTCTATCTCTTTCATCCATCTGCAACTCAGTATTTTAATTGAATAATTTGTGTTTGTGGGTCTTCATCACTTGTAAAAAAAACAAAAGTACAGTTATGATTATCAATATGATTTTGTAATGAAATTGCAGTCTACTTTACTTTGGAAAGTTCTTCAACCTTATGCATGAGTTGCTGCAACAACATTTCCTTTTCCTTCTCTACCTCTACAACTTCTGTAGCCATTGAATGTTCACCAATAGGTAACTTCAATTTCTTCCTTAATGTAGATATCTCTACCTCAGCACTTTGCATGAATTTCTGCACAATAGTCTTGTCACTAGGGTCTACGCCAATTTTTATAATAATCTTCTTCAATTCTTCATTTTGAACTATTAAGGCTCTTGAGTTAGCCTTTTCTAACTTTAGCTGTTTAATTACTTTTCCCAACATATTATCTGCCTTTATTTCCATTGCATTCGTCTTTGTGAGGTCATTTACAATCAATTGACCTATTTGCATATGCAATTTCATTTTATCAATTAGAGGAATCTTCTTTACATCCACAGTCACATTAACAGTGTTGAAATTGCTGGAAGGACCAATTGACATATCTGTAGGATGTGAGAGGGAAATTATAAACTGATCTTTTTCAAGATCCATTATAGTTAACAACATTTTTTGTTCAGTAGTAATTTGATGTTCAGCTTGGGCCTCCATGTTGGCCTTCATCCTCTGATTTCTTTCTTCTCCTAAATGCAAAGAAAAACCAGGAGCAGTAGATGTAGGCTCTTTAGTAACTTTTGTTCTCTTCATGGCTCCCTGCTCCTCATCATCTAGATCAATCACCATTTCCTTGGTTCTTTTAGCTATTTTCACTGCTATAATAGGAGTTTGAATGTTAGAATCTACTGAGTTCTTCACATCTTTACATGCTATCTTCTCTTGTTCTGGCCTACTTTCATGAATGAAAGAAGAATATCCATTCTCAATCCTTCTATTTTAAATAACACTATATGGGTCATAAACCCAAATTTCTCCTAATAACATCTGCATGTCATCTAACATTTTTGTCACTTCATCAAATGTCTGTCTCATATTTACTATGAAAGGGCCTACAAACATGGGTAATTTGTACATGTGACCTTTCTTCATAGGCACAAAATGAACCTGATCAACATTTAGACTCTTTCTAATGAATTCTAAAGAAAAAAGCCCCATTGGCACAAAAGTTGGGAGTCTGTAAGGCTCGAAACTTGCTCCATATAGCCTTATTTCAGAATATTCATAGAAAACAAACCAGTCTCCATATTTACAATTGTTTCCTAAATGCAAAAAATCCTGAGCTTTAGGTAGGAAACAGGGAGGAGGACTTCTATTCAACATTTTGTATGCAATTGGCATGTAATAACTAGAAAAATCAAACAACCTAGCCTCATTTTTCTCCCTCTTAACTACATATGTCCAGAATATCACTGATTTTCTTGTTTTATTTACATCCATAATATTTAGGCCTAAATGCATGAACTCTTCCACATTCTGGTATAAGAAAAAATATACAATTAATGAGGGAAATTTAAAGGAACCTGTTAATGAGAGGCTCATCAGCTGTGAGTTGATTGCTTCCTACCAATATGATGGAATATCCAGCACCATTCCTAGCTTCATCATCATGGAAAAAATTCCTAGAACTGATTTATCAACTGCATTATCATCATCCTTACCTAGAATTTTTGCAATATGACTCAATATTGGGCGAGTCTCAGCATCAAAAACCCCCATATCAAACTCCTTACAATCTGGCTAAAACTGCTTCATGTCAGGCTTCAAATGAAACATGAACTGAATGATTTCTTCTCTTGCAATATTATCATAATACTAAACCAGTGAATCGTCAGAAAATTGAATATATGAATCCGACTCAGGATAGCACAAGGCTTGGCGGATTAATAGGGTAGACACCTACAAACCATTTTCTCCTTGGGAATTCATGACAAAACACTTCCTTGGATACATAAAAGATACCAACCAATAGATTAATTTAGGGAAAAGGTGGGTTTTAGGAATGCATGCAAAAAATACTCCAGACTTGATCATGGCAGAATATATAGGAGAGGCATTAGCATTCAAAATAACTTGTTGGTAAAAGGGGAGGTGAATTACTGAACAGAGGGTATCTTGAATATCCCTCTCAGTATCCATGAGAGGGATATGGCTGGTTGAACCTGACAGGGATCACCTTTTAGCCATGGTTAAAATCTTATGTGGAAAACTGTTTACAGGGTGATCAAATTTTGCAGGTGGTGGAGAGCTCAAATGGGGTGCATCGCAACAATTCACAAGTAAATTTGAAAAATAGACAAAAAATTCTTTAAATAGGTGGCGCAGGTTTTGAATTAAATGCTGACAAGACGCGCCAGCAAGCCGTTAACTCTGCTTGACATGGAAGACATATGTGACCAACTCAGCATCCTACGTCACTGTGGGGGCTCTCGGGGTACGAAAGAAAACTTTGGCTGGTGCCCCCGCATTCGATCTCCGCTGTTGATCTCCACTGTCCCCACAGTCAACCCGGTCAACTGCAGAGGCACTCCTCATTTTATTTTTCATGCTATTTGTGCCCGCGGGTTGGGCTTTTCGATAAAGGTTTTGATGATCCACACTTTCTGCCATTCAAACCAATCACTATTTAACCTTTAATACGGACCCACAGTTATAAAGTTTAAATATTTAAACTTAAACTTTAATGAAGACAAATCTTTTTTTTTTTTATGCTAAAGTATAAGACTTCAATACTTTAACATATTTTTTCACATTTATATTTTTATTTTTTCAAATATTTGAAAAACAAAAGGATACGACTATGATCCACAACACCCCCTACGTTTTACATGAACAAGGGGCCTTTAAGTCTCTTCATGTTTATCCCTCTATATTGGTGGATGGGCTTCTGCATGAAGGGCACATGGCTTAATACATTTTATGTACCCAACATTTAATTAGCAAAGGGAGGAATTATGGAATATCTTGGGGTGGAAAGATTACTATTATCTAAATCTCTCGATTTTCAATATGTTGCCTTGCTAGCTAGTGAATCATCTTGGTGATAATGGCTCCTTAGCACATTTTATACTCATGTCAGAATTGAGGTAAGTTTATGATAAAATAGACATAGTTTCTTCATCACTGACTTCACAATTATGCTAGAGTCCCCCAATAAAATTTGTTGCCAGATATTTTTTTCAATTTCCATTGCTAGTCTTAGCATCTGGAGCAATGAGTAAACTAATTCCTGGTTATTGGATGATTTTCCCAAACTCCAAGCGCATGACAATTTATTTTTTCCTCTAGGATCAACGAGGATCTCCCCCGCACTTGCCACCCCTTTTAATTAAATTGTTACCTAGAGAAACTGTTCATGGATACCAAACTGGTACTTAGACTGTGGATATGTGGGTGCTTAACGTGCATATCAAACCAAGGTTTAGATGAGGATCTACTAGTATTCATATTCAATGCACCTAGTGCATCAACTAGATCAAATTCATTGTTTTGTTGAAGTTTTACCTACCACCACCTATATTTTATAGAATTGTTACCCAAAGGAAGAATTGATGGCTACCCCAACACTGCCTAGACCTGTAGATCAACAAGTTCTTGAGGTGCATGTCATACTAGTGTTTAGATGGTAATGTGCAGGTATTCATATTTAATGCACCCAGTACATCAACTAAATTTAATGCATTGTCATGTTGATGCATATCCCTACCTTTATTGGACTGTAGAGCACTCTGCTTATGTTGGTCCAAGGATGGAGTTAACTTGGATACTGTAGATATGCTTAGAGTAGAGGCTTCCATAAAAAAGTTTATAAATCATGGTGGAGATCTAGTGGCATGGATCTGAAATACGCTTCCATCCCTATTATTTTTTGTCCCTCGTGTGGCTCATTGAGAATCAAGCTAGTTATGATTGTTTTCTTTTCAACAAGTTGTTATTATTGGAATTCTAATGTATGCTCCCCATGGTATTTGAATGTTTTCACACTAGGTGGGAGACATTCCTTATCATCAAGTGTAGCTACCTTTGGCTACTGGGAATTGAACTAGTGACTAACATGAGTTCCATCCAATCTTGAACTTTAAGGGAAATTATACCTTCAGATTCATAGAACTTTTCCAAATTCCCATATTGAATGTCAACAAATTGGACAAATTAGGGATTTAATGCAAGTCTTGTCCTTGTTTCAACAATTTTCAAAGTAGGTAGGATGCTTGAATGAATATCTTACTTTGCATTACGGGATTCACATATTTGAAGTCCACCTTATCCAAAATTTGATTGAATAGGGCTCAGTATACCTCTGGATAACCATTTGACACCAAAGGCTTCTTCCTGAAATTAGCCTCCAAACAAATTTTGTTGTGAAGGATCTGGAAAAAATATGAATTCCTTCTAATCCCAACCCTCCAAAATATTTTTGGGTAGACCCCTTATTCATTGATCCTTTCACATATAAACCTGTCACTGATTCTCTTTATATTTTCTAAGACACCCTTAGGTATAAAATCAAAAGACATCCAATAGATAGGAATAACTTTTAACCCTGGCTTAAATACACATCCCTTCTCTAAATAACCATCTATTTCACCAGACTGAGAGGCTCTTTTCAATTTTAGTATATAAACAATCCCAATTTTTTATTACATAATCATTATGTTTTTATAAAAAAACATAAATACTTCAGGCTATCTTGCAATTATACTTGTTGATATGGAAATAATTGAGAAAATAATCTAATATCCTCATCATTCACTCCCACATATGATATAGATGACATGCCCAGATATTTTTCCATAACTATAGCAGTGCGTTGTAGGTATATCATCTTCTTAAACTTTAGATCATCTCTTCTTGATCCATCACAAAACAATAGTATGCCATTACAAATCAGATATGGGACAAATGGGGATCTCATAATCTTAATGTGTTTGATGGAATCAATCCTCTTGGTCTCAATCATGTATGTACAAATATTTTAAAAGAACATGTTACATTATATTAGAATTTATAATGTATTATATGCTATTCCTAAGTTATTTAATTGATTTATATCAAAATGGGATCTTGATAAAAATTAATTTGATCTTGATTTCATATATGTTTTGTATGTTTTAAGTTTTTTCTTTTCTCAATTCTATATTTTACATATAATGTGTGTTCGTATTTACACACATAAACTGAAAAACATATATTGTATTAGTGGTTTTGTCATACCAACATGCATCACAAATCTTGGAAACTTGCTTGTGCGTGTGGTGCATTTGATGAGACCTAGTCTAGTGAACATGTATTGTATTTGTACATTTATGTCAACATTATTGTTATCTATTTTGTGTGGCTTAGTATAAATTTATCACTCGACAAATTTATTGCATTTTATTGGTGACATGGTCAAACTTAATGTTGAAAATAGCAGCGAGAGAAGGTCTTCTTGACTTTTTCCTTAGTCCAAAAAGACCTTGATCAAACTTTTCTTTAGCATGCATGAGTTCATGGTGATAGGATGAGTTCATGGAGAAATTTAGTTCATGTGCATAGTTGGAGGCTCATTTATTTTGGTTCTTCATGTGTGAGTTCCTATTTAGAAGAGGACGAGTGAAGATCTTCAGTCTTAATTGAGGCAATGACGTGTTACACTGGGAGTTGACTTAGTTGACAGGTCAAACTCAACTTTTGTTCTAAAATTGTACTTGCTAGATATATAATGATGGAATTTAGTAAAAGGAGGACAAAATCACATCTCTGAATCATAATTATTTGTACAAGTTTGTGTGAGGAGAGCTTCTTGCTGGGAGAGTGTATCAAGGAGGAGCCTATACAAAAATTTGAGAGAGATAATTCCTTGCAAGTTTGCTCCAGGATTTAGGAGGAAATTCCTAAAGAATAGGAGTCTGTTCTATGCTAGGAAATAGGATATTTGCAGTTCTAGAAAATAGAGAAGAAACTGAACAATCAAGGAGGAGATGATTCTGGGTTATTTGCAGGCTATTTCAAGCTTAGTCTAAGCTATGAGAACAATTGTGTTTTTGTGGTAAAACAATATTTCATTGTAAAGAAATATGATTTCTCAGAATTTTCTTGGTAAAATCCACAAGGAGAGGGTTTTCCCAGTTGGGTTCCCTAGAAAAATTATTGTGTTGAATATGTGTGATTGTGTCTTTACCTTTGTGTTTAATTCCACTGATTCTAGTGTTGAGAAATTTTGTGTCTTGGTGAAAAGAATCTTTGGTTTCAGTTTATTGTTTCCATTAGTTCAGATTGTTCATTCAAGTAGTTGCAAGATTTCATGGAAATTCAACTCTTAATATGAATGAGTGCACATATATAAGTACAGTTATGACAATCTCCTCTCATGCTTGCACACTTTTTGTAGTGTGCTTCTCTTATGTGTGTCAGATAATAAGATAGATAATTTTATGAATATCCAACAAACAAAATCAAAAGTAGGTCAATGGGACTAGAAGAGTATTTCCAATTTAGGCACAAAGTGTGAGTGTCTTTCTCCCATATCCTAGTGTTGTGCACATATCAATTGGTATTTATTCATAAAATGTACTTTTTTATTTTTTCCCTTTCACCTTATCTCTTTTGTGCCTTCAATACAAAGCTAGCCAAGGTCATCTTATAATTAGGTCTCCATTTTTCATCTAGTAAGAATATTGACCTATTCTTTAGGAAGGTGTTACTTCTAACTGAATTACACTAATAATCTCAACATATGTGGGGCTAGAAGATAAATTAGGAGGAGAAACATGGGTCAAATTCAACCTTATTATCAAACATAGGTCAAACATACATAAAAAATTAAATAGTTTACACATGAAATTCTTACATTATTGGCCGGTTATGGATCAACTACACCATTTTATTTGTCCAACTCCAAGGTAGCTTCCCAATCCATTAATTCTTCAACAATTTCTTTCGATTTTCCAAGGTCCTTATCTTTTTCTCTCAATTTCTCTTCAATATAATGCAACTATAGTTGATAGGGGAACCCCCAATAGTTGTGATAAGGGGATTAAGGGCTCCTTTATCACAACTCATAAGGCTTACTGTATTTAAGCCCTTAGTTACGGTGACCCAAGGGTGTAGCTATAGGGGCACTAGGGCCAAATTGTGGGTTCATAATGTTAGGATAAGTTTCATGGTATGACCAAAAAGGTGGGAGGAGTATTTTGTGGTGTATTGAACAAGACTAGGGAACACACATGTAACATGGATGGGTAGAGGTGGGATGTCCAAGCATGGCTTACTAATATCTCTAATCCATTCATTAGAGAATGATAAGGGGGATTAAGATGTAATTTCATAGGGGCTAGGGGGCCTGGAGGAAAGGTAATAAGAGAAATTTAAAGGGAAACCTCCAATAGTGGTGATAAGGGGATTAGGGGCCCCATTATCATAATCAATAATCCATTAACCCATAACCACCAAATTCTCTATCCTTGAACCCCAAAGCCATAATCCCTTAACCCCTACACTCATAACTCATAAGGTATCAACCCCTTGATCCATTATTCCTTAAGCCATTAACTCCTAACCTAGAATCCATGAACCCCCTAAGCACTAACCCTATATTCTCTTAACTCGTGACCATTAAACCTTAATCCATAAACCCTAAACACCTTACAAACTAACCCCTTAACCGCTAACACCTAAATCCCTTAATTATTATGCACTTAACCCCTAAATCCCTTTCCCCCAAATTCCTTGGCCCTTAACTCTTAACTCCTGAAGCCCTTAACCACTTACTATCCAAGGCAAAAAAAAAAACCTCAAACGAACAAACTAACCTCTTAGGAGAATCCTTCGCCTCTAACTAAGAATATTGGGACCATTTTATTTTTACAAAACTATATATTGGTCTCGAGGGTGTGTGTTTCTGGGTTATTCCCTTATTAACATGTATACCAAATGTAGAACAATTGGGTAATTTCCAAAACCTCAATTAGAATTGCTCACAATATCTACACTTCATGTTTACATGGAGCTTGTAGTTCTCTCCCACATAAGGAGTTGAAAATGAATAGATCACTCATAATGACACAACCTCTTCTACCCTAATGCAAAAGGAGCTAACCCTTGATACAAATATTTTGTTTTCTATTTAACATAATTGTGTCAATGTTGAATACTATACATAAGAGAAAATAAAATGATATTATCCACATCAATGCTTGAAATAGCCTCACATTTTCCATGTTTGGTGAGCTAAGGGGTGAATGTAGGGCACTATTAAAGTTACATCATGTTTAAATTCCTTTTACATCATGAGATTGTTCTCCATTAGGGTTGATGCATCATCACAAGGGAGCATGACACATTTTTATGGGGGGAGTGATTAAATTTGTAACACGATTCAAGTGACATACACCACCAATGTAAATGACATCATTATATGTTTGTGTCAAGTTGTTAAAGAGGCTATTTATAAAAAATAAATTCAGTACTGGAACTTCATATTTTCATGGCCTTGAACCTATGATGGATTTTTACTAGGAACACTTCATGCAAATAAGAGGGGGGTTTATTGTTTAGCCCTCATACACACAAGAGCACTAGATGTTACCCTTCATATCCTCCTTGGTGGTTTAAAATTGGGTTTACATTAGTGTATATTTGAAGCTAATGGAATCATGATATTTCTCTCCTCAATAACATCTTCTAGCTTTTCCATATACACAACATTGAGTTAGAGGATCACCTCATTTGTAGATGCTCCATTTATTATGGGATTCAAGGGATGTTGCCAATCTAATGGGGTTGGTACTACTTATCTCTCTGTTCATACTGGTTTTCTTACTGTATAGTTGAACCTAATCTAACTACAAGAAAGGCTCTATCATTCTCCTTATTGCACAGATTATGTCATAAAGCCTGACCCTTTGGAGCCTAGTCAATACTATGAATGTTATGGCACTCATTCATATCAGTAAAGTATCAATATTTAGATGTTTGTTATCTACTTTCTTTCAATACATGTCTCACTATTTTTTATGAGGGAGGTCCTTGGATTTAGATCTTTATATAAGATGTTATGAGGCCTTCCCCTTTTGAACTCTTCCAAGGGGGCCACCTTCTTCCATGTTTCCTTGCCTACCTAGGGCCAAAATTGACAAGGTGATATTTTTTACACCAATTTTTGGTCATCTAACCTGTTACTATTAGATGGACCAAAGTACACCATGTAAGATCAATTTTACCCTAGTAAAATTGCTTTCACTATGAAAAATAACTTAGTAATCCATAATTTATTAAGTTGTTTCTGGTCTAAACAGGAAACCCCACGAGGAATAAATGAACAAATACTTATTTGTTTGGTTTTCCTCAAGGGAAAATTAATTAAACCACAGTTTAATTAATATTCCTGGTCATATTTAACCCAAAAAAAGAAAATTAATTGGATAAATCATTATTTATCTTATTATTTTCTAGGAATAATTATTTAAAACATTATTTAAATAATATTCCTTGTTAAATTTGACTAAATCATTTATAAATGATTGAATAAATCATTATTTATTTAATTATTACTCAACCACGTTCTTAAAATAATAAATAAATCATTTGTTTATTTATTATTTACAAATAAAGGGAATTGACCAAATTCAAATTCTTTTTCCCTCCAACAAAAATAATAAAATATTCCATAAAAGTTGGATCTAGATTTGGTTAATAATATTTTAACTATGCACCAATATCTAGACTAAATCAATATTTTGTTATAAATAGGAGGGGTTTTCCATTCTTTCACTACCTTTTGTTGCATAAAGATTGCTCTTGATCTATACTTTTGGTCTGAATGTGATCCTCCATCATTGTCATATTATTCTACTTTTTGCTTGGGAGCTACCCTTGAGTTCCATTTTTTGTCTCGGTTTTCTACACCATCAAGAGAGAGATATTGTAGATCTGAAGCACTGAGGAAATACAAGAACCCATCCCATTGAAAGGGACTAGTAACATCTTTCTATGCTCCCTTCCCAGGTTTCATAATACAAAAAATTCTTTAAAAATTCTTGTCTTGTTCATTGGATGCATTGAGAAACTCTTGCTTATTATTTGTTGTTTAATGTATTTAACTGCACAGATATGGATTTTTGTAGCATTTATTCTGATCACTAATTGCATATCTATGGAAATTGACAACCATCTTTGATGTTAGGGCTATTTTTTATGCACAACTAAAGTGATATTTTTTCGTACGCTTGTGATTAGAATTCACACTAACAATATTCAAACTTCTTCAAATATCAAATTGGTGGGGCCTCATACCTCTTCTTGAACCACTTAATGGGACATTCTTTCTCCAAAGAGAATGTTAAGTATTTCCCATTGCAAATCACAGGTTGGATGTCATAAGACCTGTTACCCCACTTTCTATATGAGTTTTTAGAGGATAGTTTTAAATTTTGAATTAAATCTCAACCCTTGTGATTCTTGTGACATTAATCATTTTCCAACTGAGATATATGGATCGATCTATAATTTTTTTTATGACACCTTCCTTGGCCATCTAGGACACTAGTTGTAGGAAGATGTTGCTTTAGAAATCACATTTATCTTGATATATATGATCCATATGTATATCTCTAATGTGTATTATTTTTATTGTGATCACTTAAGGACTCTATTCTAACTCTTAAATGTTTTGGCCATAAATTATATGTTGAATTGTTCCATGGTATTTCATAATTTTACTCATAAAAATATGTCATCTTGATAGTTTAAATATATAAATGGTGGTTTGAGTAATTAATCCACACCATATCTTATTATACCCTTATTTCCCTTAGACAAATTTTATCCCACATAATTTCATAACATATTCATTCATTTTCATCATGATGTCCTGCCCTATGATTCCCACCAACAGGAAATCAATTTTTTTACCCATAATAGTAACTATGTAAACCACTATGTTTTCAGTTTTATCATGGTGCTTTCATGTTGTGGTTTTGATCTTAATTATATCAGTTGTGCAAGTTCATTGAACGAGCTTCATTATATTAAGTTATTTTTCTGTACAAGCTTAACCCAACTAGCACAAGCTCAACTTAACCCTGACATCAAATGAAAGAAGGAGAAATTAGCAAAAGCTCAACTCAACCCTGACATCAAATGGAAAGAAAGAGAAATTAGCAAAAGCTCAACTCAACCTTGACATCAAATGGAAAGAAAAATAAATTACATGTATGATGAGTCACTTGGAAATCAAAGTCATTACATGGTCATGATATATTGTTTGATTATTTATGAGGCTCTCAGAGTCACCCAACTAGATCATTGTGTGAAGAGGGCTCACAATTTCTTCTATGGGAGATTTTTTTATGGATCTGGTTCCTCAATTGCTTTTACTTTTGGCCCATCCATAGGAATCACTCTTGTTACCTTAGAGTTCGACCATGTATGTACACACTTTCTCTAAATCCTCTACAATGAAATTTTTATTCGAGTTTTTAGGGTATATGAAATTGCAATGATTTCTCTTTGCTAATATTCGAAAATAAATCTTAATGAATGTTGTGTAAACTCAAGATTTCGAAGATTTCGATCTTTACTATTCGGGGATAACCAAATCATGCAATATGCCCTAAATTAAACGAAGTATTCACCTACTGATCTTAGTGTCTTTTATTTTTAATTACCCTCCTTTGCAATTGACCAATTTTGGGGAGAAACATCCCTTTGTGCCCTTGTTTATTTGTTTATTTAGAATAGTTTGATGAGATTAATGGAAACCGATCTGATGGTCTATGGGAATCGATATTACATCAGATACTTTTCCTCTACAAACTACTCTATGACCATTCATTTCATAAATTCAGTACTCCCTTCTTTGCATGATCAACTGTTTCATGAATCATATGCATTCCTAGAGTTTCTATTTGAAGGAAATCTAAACGTTAGCCAATTTTCTCAATATAAGAAACATCATTGTGCAGAGATGGATAGATAATTATTTCTTGAGAGTTATCATTCTGAAATTTAGGTATTCAATTCCATGTCTTGTAATAATATTTATACATCTACGATTAAATATTTTATTAAAATTTTGGATACTTCTTCTCTCCACACCTCTATATGCTTTGCAACTTAGAACATGTTAGAAATGCCCTTTTTTCCATGATTAAAACACGTACATTTCATTAACTATTCTTTTTTCTTGGCATGAATTTCATTTATTTCTGATCGTTTTGTTGTTTTCAAGGTTTTCTTTTCATGTCTCTCGGTTTGATTTGGAATTCTCCATAAAAACAAGAATTCTGAAAAACACAACGACTAAATCTCTCCTGAATTGTTGAAATATGGATATGCTTTCAAAGCTCACCATTGTTGGATTCAACATAGGTGTTCAGGAGAAATTAAAATAAAAAAAAAGAATAGAATGAGCAATAAATTAAAATAATCAAGAAAAATTGTTAAATTGCTTCTACCCCTATGTTTTATGAAAAATACTCTGCTAAAACAAGCATATAAAAATTATAGTATACAACCACTGTGCAGTAAATGAAACAACTAATAATATATTCACACTATAAATTAGACATACATATTTAAAAACTGGACAAAACATTTCTTGGTGTGAAAAATACTCTAGGATTGCATTCTTAGCATCTCACAAATCAAGATTTTCTATTCACGTGAATAATTAAACCCAAGAGGAGTTTCTCTCATCTGACTATGGTCCTTTCTTCCAATGACTTTTCATGGTCTTCAGTTCAATGTGTTGAGCTAGATTGGACCTCTTCCTTCACCTAAACTTGAATGCATGAAATCCACATAGACCTATCTTCTCTGATGCCCTTTTTCCATAAATCCACCTAAGGTTTCCTAATGTAATTTCTTTGTATATTTCCACATGATACATGAAAATATGGCATTTCTTCCATGTTAGATAAATTTTAATTCATGTCTTTGTTTCTATGATTTTTATTGCGAATCAGGGTTACGGTACAATATTTGATGACTATAGATGTCATGAGTTTAAGATAGTCAACATAAAATGTGTAAAATAAATACAACACAAAAAAGGATTGTAGTAGTCAAAGAGACAATTTTTTGTGGTAAGGAAAAATAAAATTAATATATGAAACAGAAGCACATCAAGAGTGAATACAAACACCCATGAGTGCCCTTTATAATAGGAATTTTGGTTAGGAGTCTCAATAGTAAATGTCTTAGTTGATTCAAAATGAAAGAATGAATGAGTATGTATAATTTTATGCATCTCGTGGATATTGGACAAAATCTTGCTAAAATGTTGCATACTCGGCTACCTCTTTAGTCGCTGACACAACTTGGAAAAATTTTGAAACCCATAAGCACAAATCGATACTTATAGCCTTATTTCTTTCACCTTAATGTTATAGAATCCATATTCAATTGTACCAAGTCCAACCTCCTCGTGGGAAAAAAAATGGTCATGAAAAACCTGGAATTTACATTTATTGATGCAAAATATAAATGTACAATAAGTTAGAAATCAAATAAGTGTTACATGGCATCATACCTACGGGTGATGATTGGTTGGAATTATTTATGGTAAGGGAATTATCATGCCCAAGAGAGCACAGTGGTCAGGGTGGACACATGTAGTCTATTTAAAACTTACTCTTATCTATCTAGTTTCAATTAAGTGTGCCTTGCATATAGTGTTATCCACTTACACATAGATTACTGTGTCTTGCTTAAGATATTATGTTCAAGGTTTAGTTAAAGTAAGAATGTATGACTATTCTTGGCGAAGAGTGGGGATTTGTTATTGCTCAAACTCTCACCATGTTTCAGACATGGATAGTTCAGAAAGTTCATAAAGTGATAAAAACAATACAATACAAGCATTCATGACAAAAAGAGAGAATGAGTCTGGCTACCATCTAGAACATGTTTCCAATGATTATTTTTTGATTGGGTGAGTGTCTGTGTCTCTTAAGTAATTTTTAGATGGATTTCCACAACAAGCTTCACTGGAAGGCAGTATTATAATAGAAGTAAAACATAGAGGAATTTTAAGTGCTAGTCAACCCAAGGCACCTTTTAAGTCTACTCTTGACACTATACAAAATAATCAGTTCAGATGTGATAAGGATAATCCTTGCAAGGTTTCAAATGGCATCCTTGAGGGGGTTTTTTCTCATGTCAAGCCAGGAAAGGAAGATGGTAATAGTGGTGATATAAAACGAGTGATTGTAGATGGTGCATAAGGGTCCTTACTTCATATGATTCAAGGTCTAAGTGGTGCAAGGATAAGAGAAAATCATGACTATATGTGCAATAAAAAAATTGAAACAATTGATTAGTTTGAATTAAAGTTCTATTGGCTTTTGAGAATACATCAAATTATCTCTCTCAAAGTAGGTAAAATGTATTATATCAAGCCCAACATCATATTGTTTGTGTAGATGGTTTTCCATGATTTTTACTCTGTGTTTTGTTTGCATATGCAATATGGAAAGATGCGATTGCAGACCCTGGAGTAATAGTTGCATCCAAACACTCTTCAGATGTAGCTCAATGTGTTAATGATGCTTCTCAATAATTATGCTCATGACTTGAAATGAAATTACTACATTTACTTCCTTGGCTCCTTGATGACAATAGTTTTATTCCACCATTTTCTGAAGTCTGTACATTGTCCTCCCACTGCAGAATTTGGAATGGAAGTTTTGAATGAAAGAGAACTGAAGGATTCTTATAACTGTATTCACAATATAGTTACCTTAGGGTTCACAATGTATTCACTTAGGAAAGAAATAGTAAATAGGAATTAAAAGTATAATCTAGTTGGCAGTGTGGAGTTTATCCAGGAACTCATCAAAACTATACATGACAGAGGGATTTCAAGGAGGATTAACATGGTTGCTTTTCATCTTTGTTTCATGCAAGTTTAAACTAGTGCTCCCTTTTGTTTCCCTGACAATCCCTAACACTCCCTAGCATGTTTTGGTTCCACACACTATCACTTGGAAATTCCAGGCATGCCTTAGCACTTGGCATGTCTAATTGGTGTTCCTAACATGCCTTGTAACTACCTAACATGTGTTATAAATTATTGACATTCCCTGGCACAACTTTGATCTCACCAGTTTTCATGCCCTTATAAATAGCCTTACTTTTTTTGCGACTTGGGATCACAACCAAGTCATTGAAAAAATAATGTTGTACCTAGCCCAAAGTCCCCCTTTGTCTGAAATAGGTTTGTCTAGCCCCTTATCGCAATCGTAGGCTTTCCTCCTACAAGTCCTATTCTAAAATTATACTAACACACTTTAGAGTTTTTTGCATGTGAAGGTTACTAGGAATAGGTTGGTTACAAAATCCTAGGAAAATCCATTCATGAATGCTTTTTCTCTCCTCAACCTGGTACTCCATCCTAGGAAGAGTATTAAATGCAAGAGTAGGTGCCCTACTTCAGGAGAATAGACATAGGGATTTTCATTCTAAACACATCACTGAGACTATCTAGATACATTATAACCACAACCTTCTTCATTTATAAAGGAAGCTAGAGTGGGTGAGTGATTATTCCCATTTTGAGCTATTGATCAGCAAGTTAGTAGTTGATGAGTGTGTGTGAAATATGCTTATTGTTCAATAATTTCTAGAATAGTTTTATATGCTAGGGTTATAGTGTTAGTTGTTATGATTTATTTCATTATGCACGGTGTACACTTGTGAAACATAAAATCAAAATTCCAAGTTTAAATGTTGTGTTGTTTTGAGTGTTGCTTAATCAACTTTCATTAGGGTTTTTGTTCAAAGAAAGTGGAGATATTCTTAGCATGAATTTGAAAATGCAAGAATATGATGCTTCTCCAATTACTTAAATTTTTAAGAAAAACCCAAAGGAAACAACAAAATTAGCATAAATATGGCTTTGCAGTATATCCATTATGTTTTATTTATGATACTGTATCTATTCAAAACAAATTCTATACAAGATTTCCCAGTCATATTTTGGGAACATAAACTTCAGACTAAAGAAAATTTTATCACATATCAGTGAAAGTATAGTGGATGCTTATAATAAATAGTAAATACAAATCAATTCGCGTGGATTGCATAGCATTAGAATGAATTTCAGCTTTTGATTGCCTTTCTTTATATGATATGTCATAGTTTCTGTACATTTATTTTGTAGTCATTGTTGAGAAAGCATTTGGAAGGATTTGATTTGATATTCCACCAATAAATTGTTGTCTTTTTTATTTCTGAGATCATGTTATGTTAGTATGTAGGGTGTAGTTTCCATATGATATTTCTTCCTTATCAAGGGAAGTAAAGGAGGTAGAGGTAATGAGGTTGTCAGATGATGGTAACATTGTGGTCCTTTATATTTACAATAGGCTTTGGTAAGTAATTTCCAGATCAATTATAAATTTCTAACACAAACATAATTCTTTTGGGGCTATAGCCTATGTCTAGGAAGTGGTTTACAAACCGAGGGAAGTGGGCCAAGCAATAGAGAAAAATGATTTTACACGTGCAATAGGTTTTCTTGGTAAAAGTGTTGACACAAAATGGATTGTGGATGTTAAGGAATCATTTTTAAAGGTAATTTTATTTTTATGGCCACTAATAATGAATGTTTTTTTGGGTAGATAACATTGACTAGTGTTATATGTGATATCGGAAAATTTGCAATAACATTGGAGTAAAGATTAACCTTGTTTTTTATTTATCATTTTAATGGAAATGGGCTCCATGCTATTTTTTTGTTACCTACCCTTTAGGTTTCGATATCTTGTTGGTGCATTGGTCATGAGTTTTGAACAAGTCTGTGTAAGGTTTGATGCATGAGCTCTCCAAGTTATTAAAATAGTTTTTAACTTTAAATTGTCAAAAAAATTGACTTTATGCATACCTATACCAAGTCAATCAAGTGTTGTTCCCTAAAAGACTAGCTTGTGAAAATTCAAAACATTCTCTAGAATAAAATTACTAAGATAATAACAATGTAAATTTTAAAGGCAATTTTCTTTTGATGGCCACTAATAATGAAGTTTTTTTTGGGTAGATAGCATTGAAAGGTGTTATCTGTGATATCATTGCAAATTTTCAATCGCACTGAAGTGAATATTAACTTTGGTTTTTATTTACTTTTTAAATGGTAATGGGCTCCATGTTATTTTTTAATTACCTACCCTTTAGGTTTCGATATCATGTTGGTGCATTGGTCATGAGTTTTTCTAATATTCCTAAATTAGCACACAGCTAATTGGAATATTAAATTTTGATTTTTCTCTTAGATACATGAATAAGAGGGTATGGAGACCAATAAATATCCTTAGTAGGAATAAAAAAAAATCCTAATGTGAAAGGAGGTCATCTAAAGGCTGGGTTAAAGACCCTTATGTGTGAAAAGGGGTTGGAGCATGAAGACTGGGTCAACCTTGACCAAATCAAATAGCGCTGGTATGGAAGGAGTGGCATTCATTGAGGGAAAACACAGTTTTGGAGGGAGATTCCATGCATGGAAGTAGGGGCTTTAATGAGTGGGGCCCAAGGTGAGGAAGCTCACCAAGAATATAAGGAAGAGGATGACAGCCATTGTGGGCATGATTTAGATTTTATTTTCTTAATGGCTTGTTTAGACTTGTTCCTCTCTTTAGCTATTTAGCTAAGATTGCAGTGCTCTTTAGCACAGGGTGTTCCCGAGTGGGAATCCCGCCTCTTACCTTGAGGAGACTCAAGGAAGATTATTTCACTACATTTCCACATTTAGGCATTAGGAAAAGCTCTATCTTACTTCTACAACACAGTTTCTATTGAGAGGTGTGCTGAGTTGCAAGGTGCAATAGTGGAGGGTTGAGAAACCTAACTTCTGAGCATTTTTTTCCAGTGGAGGGAGCAACCGTTCATCCGAGAGGCTTTTAAGGGAGATTATTGAGCTTCATTTCATCATTCAACATCAGGCTAAGGTACTTATATTAGTTACGATGCAGTTTCATGGAGGGATTGCATTATTTCAGAGTGCAGTTGCAGTAGGGCGTTTGGAGCCCTAGTTAGTGAAGATAGATTTCAGTGAGGGGATTAGCCTCTCATTTGGAGAATCTATAGGAGGAATTTTCCATACATTTCCATATCAGATCAGCCACCTCCTATCATCTATCCATATGAAGATATTATTCAGCCCTAGGGCCATATTTGTATTTTCTACATTTTGTGTATTTTAGGAATCCCTTCCCGAGTTATCTTGGAAATGTGTTTGGGAGCTTAGATCTCTACTCCCAGCATTTTATGAGCCATACATTAGAAGATCTATATTATTGTACATTTCCAGTAGCAATTTGCTTTCTAAGACTGTGTTTTACTTGTTCTCTGACATTCTGCTATTTAGCATCATTTCATCTTTGGCATATGTATTCATGGGAGGCTTGTTTGCCTTGATAATTTGAGTTATGCCCATTTTTATTGTACCTATTTGCTGCCGATTTACATAATAAAAAGGCTCCATTGTTGTCATACATTTTGGTGAAATGATATTCACTTCTATTTCCAGTATTTTTTTCTATATTCCTATCTTTTCTATTTTGGAATATTACAATGGTATCAGAGCATAATCTTGGCTCAACATGTGGATCTTAGCCATTATACTATCAGGAGAATAAGAAGAAGGAGAAAGAGACCATAATGATGGAAGGAATGAGTTTTATCTCATCTCATTTTAGATCTACGAGGCACCTCACCAAGGAGTTCAAGCAAAGAATAATGGAGAAAAACATTGAGACCTCATTAGGGTTTCAATATGAGGAAGGTCCATGCACTTCCTATCAACAGAAAAGAAAACCGGTGTTACATAGAGCTCCAAAGAAATACACTATGTATACTTTCTTTGAAGAGGGAGGTGAAAGACATGGAGATGGAGGAAAATTAGATCATGAGATTCTAAGTGAGTATCTTGCAGAATAAAGATCTCAACCAACAACTTTCAAGGAAAATCTAACTCTCCCACAGTTTATTCAGCTCAAAGAAGAGAGAAGACCTTGCAGCAATAGGAGGAGAAAGTACAATAGATTTCTATAGTCTACATTTGATGGGTCATCCACATGCACAAAAAGGGCTTGGGGAATGGAGTTGGATGCATTCTTCCTGCTACATCCAATAGTAGAAAGATAAGTTGTTGAGATTGCAGCGCTGCACCTTGAGGGTGAAGCAAACAATTGGTGGTTTAACCATTTGAGTCATGCAAAAACTACTGCATATGAAGATTTCACTCAAAGGTTGATCAAGAGGTTTGACAAGAAGAAATCAGAGGAGAAGAAACCTAAACCACCACTTGCTGCAGGAGCACTTACATCAGGAGAAAGAACACTTGCACCTTTGCAAAGTGGTCTTGATCTCTTGACATTTATACTCCCATGCATTATTCAGGGGATTCATGAGGAGGAGGAGACTTATACCAGCACTGATGCAGCCATCATCATCAGTAGTTGGGGAAGTCATCACACTTGGAAGGAACCCTTGTAGTAGTACAAGATGTTCCCAAGAAAAACCAAAGTATGCAAATGTTTCCACTTTCTATTATTTTAGCACATCTCATGGAAGGTTGTGGGAATATACCATTGCATGACCTAGGGTCAAGATACACTGTTGATTTGGAGCAGCAGACTATCGCTTCATAGAGGACCGTTGATAGGATCAAGGAGGAGATATACATTCATCCTAGTATGTCATTGATGAGTTGCACATAACTCTTTGGGTTGGAGTGTATATTTTTGGAGGATAGGATGAGAATTTTCCTAAACAATTTGATGCAGAACTATATGTTCAGCATGGGGCATGATCTGGAGAAAGCATATGCACTATCATGGATATCATCAGCGCTGTCATGGAGAAGAAATGATGAGTTGGGGGCCAAACCATTATTGGAGCATTCCAATGACCATTCTACACGTGTAACAGGGGATAGGCAGATGATTGATGAGAGACATCTTATCTCCCATTATTATGATGGATCCTTCTTGATGAGCACTTCACAGCTCAATGAGAATATTTTACCTTCAGTATACTTGGATCCTTATGGCTTCAACATGGTCATTGATGAGTGGTATTCATTTGGATATTTCCAAGAGGCTGCACTTCAACATCCCAGGAAGTGTAGAGACAGTGATTTGGATTGGGAGGGTGGTATTCTCCATTGGAGGGATACCAATTTTGAGCATGATGACAGACACTCACCATTTTTTGGATGGGTGATGTTGATGAGTAGGAGGCTGGAAATCCACTTGCATATCTATGACACAAGGCAATAGGAGGCAAGGCTACGCTGACTATTCTTGAAAGAGTTTGGCCAGCATGTGACATATCCTACTTCAAGGGGTATGTTGGTGGTTGGGACTTGGTATGGCACTTGCATCATATGGAAACAAGTAGTTTGGGTTCATTGTGATGATATGGCATTCTTCATGTCAATCATCATGTTTTCACCTCATGGTTTGTATGGTGGAGGTGTGAGGAGGAAACAAGAGCTACTGTTGCTTTGGCTACTCTTAGGAGAGTGTGGGCTAAATTTCTCCAATACTTTGCATGATATTTCGAGAGAAAAGGATGGCACAATCAAGGTGCAAAGGGGCTACCCTTCAGCATTGAAGGAGCAAGAGGTACTTCCACATAGGAAGGAGTCTCCCACATATAGCAACATGATGGTGGATGACTTTGTCATATGGCATTTCAAAGAATGGAGTCATGGAGTGGCAAGAGCCTTATCACCAAGGCCAACAATCCTGTCACTTGGGAGTATGTAAATATTGACAGAGTGTTCCAAGGGGAGCATGCATCCCTTAATTTTGCAGACCTCTACGAGAAAATTCTCATGGGAGGGCTCATCCATGGACCTCACTTTCAAACTACTCACAATGCATGGTAAGAAATGTATTTTTGTAGTTATTGATCATTTCAAAAAGTATTTTCATTCTCTCACCATCTATGTACATTGCATTTCTCCATAATATGGCAAGATTATATTTGGGTTTTATGTTCATTACAGGACCAAAATTTATGATGGAGATAACCCTTATTTGCATGGCTTTTGGAAAATGTGGTGTTATTCTTATTATGCTCAGCTAATATATAATACCATTTACTACTTCCTAGTAGATGAGAAAACATGCACAAATAGCAACTTGTTGGGAGACAACTTTCCACATGATGTTCTAAAATAGCAGTTGGTAAAACTGCGTTGTATCCACTGGAGAAACCATTAGTACCATCCAACGTTGCACATAACATTAAACATCTTTGGAGATCTAATTTTCCTTCTGTATCTTGAGGGCAACATTATTGCAGCCCAATATCAACAACAGCTCTACACTTTCCATAAGTGGAGAGAAAGAAAGCATGGGGTAGGCCATTTGGTCTATCATGTTCAGAGATGCAGCCCACCTACATTGCAGGAGCCAAAGGCGGAGGAAATTTTTCATGAGTTACCATTTTGGAAGGTGACTCACTTTATATGGGTGATTTCTTGGGGTTTAGAACATCACATGGGGATGAAGGTTCCCAATCATTTTCTTATCCCATGCCTCAAGAAGGCCTCTAGACCATGTATAGTTTCCTTTGTGGATATCCCACTTCTTCCTGATGATAGCTATTTGGGTTTGTCACCAAAAGTTGACTTGTAAACTTGGGAGGAGCAACTTGGAAACTTATTGATGAGACATCATCTTGTTCATTGGAGGAACTTATCATATGAGGATTCTACAGGATGAAGAGGAGAGTCTCTTCAGTTCTATCCTTGCAGTTGCTTGAGGAAAAGCAACATTTGGGAGGGGAGGATTATAATATTCCTAAATTAGCACACCTGATTGGAATATTAAAATTTTATTTTTCTCTTAGATAAAGGAATAAGAGGGTATGGAGACCCATAAATATCCTTAGTAGGAATAAAAGATGCTCATAATGTGAAAGGAGGTCATCTAAAGGCTAGATTGAAGACCCTTATGTGTGAAAATGGGTTGGAGCATGAAGACTAGGTCAACCTTGACCAAATCAAACAGTGTTGGTATGGAAGGAGTGGCATTCATTGAGGGACAACGCAGTTTTGGAGGGATATTCCATGCATGGAAGTAGTGGCTTTAATGAGTGGGGCCCAAGGAGAGAAAGCTCACCAAGAATATAAGGAAGAGGATGGAAACCATTGTGGGCATGATTTAGATTTTATTTTCTTGATGGTCTATTTAGACTTGTTTCTCTCTTCCGCTGTTTAGCTAAGATTTTAGTGTTGTTTAGCACAGTGTGTTCCCGAGTGGGAATCCCACCTCTTTCCTTAACAAGCCTCTAGGAAGATTATTTCACTACATTTCCACATTCTGGCATCAAGCCAACCTCTATATCACTTATACAACATAGTTTCTATTGAGAGGTGTGCTGAGTTGCAGGGTGTAGAAGTGGAGGGTTGAGAAACCCAACTTCTGAGTTTGTTTTCCAGTGGAGGGAGAAGCCCTTCATCCGAGAGGCTTGTAATGGAGATTCTTGAGCTTCATTTCATCATTAAGTATTAGGATAAGGTACTTCTATCAATTACATCACAGTTTCCTGAAGGGATTGCGTTATTTCTGAGTGCAGTTGCAGTAGGGGGTTTGGAGCCCTAGTTGGTGAAGATAGATTTCAGTGAGGGGATTATCCTCTCATTTGGAGAATCTATGGGAGGATTTTTCGATACATTTCTAGATCATATCAGCCACCTCCTATCATATATCCAGTTGCAGAGATTATTCAGCCCTAGGGCCATATTTGTATTTTCTGCATTTTCTGTATTTCAGGAAGCCCTTCCCATGTTACCTTGGAAATGTGTTTGGGAGCTTAGATCTCTACTCCCTGCACTTTATGAGCCATAAATTAGTAGATCTATATTATTGTAATTTTCCAGTAGGAGTGTGCCTTCTAAGACTGCGCTATACTTGTTCTCTGGTATTTTACTATGTAGCAGCATTTCATCTTTGGCATATGTATTCATGGGAGGCTTGTTTGCCTTGATCATTTAAGTTGTGCCCATTTTTATTGTACCTATTTGCTGCTGATTGATATAGCAAAATGGCTCCATGGTTGTCATACATTTTGGTGTAATGTTATTCACTGCTATTTCTAGTATTTTGTTCTATATTCCTATCTTTTCCATTTTGGAATATTATAGTTTTGAAGAAGTCTATGTAAGGTTTAATACATAAAATCTTCAAGTTATTAAAATATATTGTAGGCTTACACATTGCGCAGTCTTAGGCACTGTAAGTATGCTCTTTAAATTTTGATTCCTTTGTCAGATTGGTAGTCTAAATTCCATCTTGTTTTGAGTAACAACGACATGTTTTGGAAGAGAATAGGCATGGTTATCTTGTCTAATGCAACACAACAACACATCAAAGCTATAATGCCAGCTGTTGACATCGAATCTCGTGTTCTTTCCATCGTCCTTAATGGAAAGGTCAAATTCTAGGCCCTTTGTTTCCATTTTCAGACTCTTATTAGTTGTTCTATGTTGTCATCGGGCATGCATATGATTTGAAGGGAATCCACAGTGAGGACAAGAAAACACAACGTATGTTGCATTTAATCCAACACTAGTGCTTTTAGGTTTTACAATGATTTTTTGAGATCTTTGGTGCTTAAAAATGATGCAATATTGATATCTAAGCCCATATTGTCAAGAGATTGCCCTATTTTATAAAGGAAATGTGTTGACCCATTCAACCTCTAAGTTCCAAATTGTATTAGAAAGGGTATTAGTAGTCTCTATAGGAATAAGGATGTCTTCATATTTTTCACTTTCATGTCCGGCAGGCCAAAGAAATGTTCCCTTTATATCATCCATACCAGAAACTGGGAACTATTGACACTCCAATGCATGACCATAAACTTCTTCAGAGATCATTTCTTCTAATTCTAGAGTTTCATCGTATCTTGGACTTGGATTATTTTCAACAAAACACCCAAAGGAGATAAAGCCAAAATGATACCCATCTGTCCCACCAACAACCATCCTAGTGTTAATAATCTTCAGTTTCATGATTACACTCTTGCTTTTCCTTGGAGATATATTCAAAATCATCATGAATATTATATGTCTATCCCACAGAAGGAGAAAAATCATATGACTGAGTTTCAAAGTCTTCATTCAGATTTCCTTTTGATCCTTTATTACACTTTGTCCTTATTTTACTTTGAACCCATCCAAAATTACCATATCCACCAGTTCATTTCTTATGATTGGTTCCTTAAAGCTCTGTACAAGATGAAGGATAAGTGGTTCCAAGATGATACATATCTTGCCTTACTAAATAATGGGATAGAATAGGAGCACTAACAGTCTCGTCAAGGTTGGAACTAGATATGGGAGAAGAAGAATCCCATTTACTAGCCCCATTCCAACCTTCATCTATATTCATTGCATCTAGAACACTATCATACTCCTCTGTCCTTCCAAACAAATAGAAATATTTCTTTAAACGTAACAAAATAGTTTCACTTTATTATGAGTAGTGAAAACTCTCGATTTTATTCACAATAATTCATTGCTTCCTTTATTATCATAAACATGGCTATATATGTTATCAAGGTGCATCTCACATGATTTATCCATATCATAATTAGGGTCATCATTGGAGCATTCAAAGAAAGTCTTTCCTCCTGTGTGAGATGAGATGAAATCATGCAAATCGAATGAAACAAGATCCTTACAAATATTTCGAGATGAGACAAGATAGTGTATTAATGTTATCCAGGTGGATATTGGTGGCCACTCGCCTATTCCACTTGGGGCCCCACCATTGCTTCTTTTATTTTTTCATTTTCCTTAATTATAGCACAATTTACTATTTTTAGTAGTTTTTTGGGTCCTGAACTTCCGGAGCAGTTTTGAGGCCCTAAACAACGTTTTTTGGAAAAACTAGGAGGAAATTCCAATGTTTTTTTGGAAAACCTAGGAGCAACATGGAAGATCCTTCGATGTTGCTCAAATCAAAGTTTTAGTCCTCAGATAGATATTTCGAACAAGGTATTGTGCACGTCAAAAAAAGTTTGTATGCCAAAGTTGCATCCCTGGGAATATTGACATACCAATTTACCCCGATGGCCATCCATGGGGGAACAAAAGAAAGATGATGGAGCAGGAGATCCTATCAAAATATTTCTCAACGAGGCCCTCGAGAAAGAGAGGAATGTGATGATGGATAAATTTTCTCAAATCCTTCAATGACTACCCATCGACAATGCATCTACATCCAATAGTCACTCTCGAGGCACCACTCCTTTTAAGGTACAAGTAAACTTTGACATTCCCATATTTAAGGGCCAAATAGATGCAGACGTCATAGATAGATGGTTGAATCTATTAGAAGGATATTGCTCAGTTCATGATTTTTTTGGCCAGGAGAAGATTATTTGTGCACTCCTCAAAGTCGTCCCCCACGTCAAGTATTACTGGGAAACCTATTGTGATAAAAAGGATGAGGGGGAACCCTCTTTGTACTTGGTCGTACCCACTTGGAATTATTTCTGATATTCCATCAAGGAACAACATTATCCCATGGGAAAATATGAGGACAAGTACATACAATGGACTACATTGTGGCAGCAAAGGGATCAAGATGTGCATGAGATGTTGAATTTTTTCCATACCCTGCGCACAAAGTTGGGTATCAAAGATTCATTGAAACATTTGGTGCTGAGGTACCGTAGTTGTCTACACAGATACATTCAGGTGGAAATGGAGTTCATCGAAATTTCCTCTCTTTGTACAGCCCACTATTATTCTCCCATGATTGAGCATAAATTAAAATAGAACTGAAGCGGGAATTTGGATCTGATAATCAAAAGCAAGGGAAAGGTGCCCCCAAACCATAGAACAAAGGACAAATCCAAGGCATGGCGGCCCAATAGAACTTGCCAAAGATGCAAGAAAAGAAAAACATTGTGAAGCTGAAGAAGGACACGAGGAAGTGGTGTGAGTTCCATAAGAGCTCCACTCACAACACAAGTGAGTGTCGGGCCAAGTAGTCACTGGTGACCGAGATGAAGGCTTCTGAATCAGATGGATGCTCTGAGTCTGAATCACAACCTAATAAGGGGAATGACAAAGGGAAGAATATTATCGATGCAGAGCCCAATGCCTCTGTTGCCACAAAAAATATCCAGAAGGAGGAACCAGAAGATCAAGAGGAGGAGTAGCATCTCTTCCACTCCCAGATGTTGGTAAAGGGTTCCTCGCTACAGTTCATTGTTGATAGTGGGGGCCAAAAGAAACTAATTTCAGCAGTGGTCGTGAAGTGGTTAGGCTTGCCAACCACAACACGCCCACAACCATACACCATCGAGTGGCTTCACCAAGGACGATATCTCCACGTCAGCCAGCAATGCCGCCTTCCCTACATCATCAAGCCCTTCATGGATGAGGTATTATGTGACATTTCCCCTCTTGATGTTTGTGATGTAATATTAGGCCAACCCTACTTGTGGAAGCAACAGGTTGTGTATGATTCCTGACCTCACGATGTTATTTTTACTTTGGGAAATAAGTTGTATATGATACTAGAGCTACCACCGCCTGTTGCTATCTCTTTGGTTACTATAAAACAATGTTGTAAGCTCATTTAAAAAACCAAGAAATTTGTTTTCCTCATGGTATACCCTCAGGGAAAGAAGAATACTGTGGCCACAACCTCCAAACAGCACTCCTCCGCATGACAACAATAAATGAAGAAGATCATGGACGAGTACGGGGAGATATTCACCTCACCCACATGGGTGCCTTTGCATTGTCAGGTCAAGCACCCCATCAATATGACCCCGGTGCATCACTTCTCAATGGACCGATCTATCGACGCTCTGTTATGGAGAACGATGAAATCAAGAGGCAGATTATGGATTTGCTGCAAAAAGGTCACATCTAGCCAAGTTCATCACCCTGTGGGAGCCCGATCATGCTTGTGCAGAAGAAGGATGGGACTTGGAGACTTTTTATTGACTACTAGGTGCTGAATAAGATCATTGTCCATAATAGGTACCCGATCCCATAGATTGATGACCTTCTTGACCAAATCAAAGGGGCGGAATATTTCAACAAGATTGAATTGAATTCTGGGTATCACCAGGTACCAATTGAATGTTCCGATGTCTGGAAGATTGCCTTCAAAGCCAAGGAGGGCCTATTCGAATGGTTGGTCATGCCTTTTGGGTTGACGAATGCTCCCGCAACCTTCATGAGGCTGATGGACGAAATCTTGCGGCCATTCACCAACTAATTTTTAGTAGTGTACTTAGATTACATCCTGATCTTTAGCCACACTTGGGAAGAGCACCTCCACCACATCTAATAGGTCCTCCAAACACTGCAGCAACACAAGTTGTGTGCCAATTTGGAGAAGTGTACTTTTTGCATGAATGAGGTTCAGTATTTGGGATACATTATTGATGAGCGGGGGGTGCTTCTGGATCCAACTAAGATCCAAGTCATTCAGGATTGGCCAACCCAACCAATCTAACAGAACTTCGCAGCTTTCTGGGTCTTGCTAATTGTCGCAGGTTCGTGTTGGGATTCTCTCATATCACTTTGCCCTTGAGTCAAGTCACCAAGGGAGGAGCGAAAGAAAAATTATTTTTTTCGGAATATCAACGTAAGGCGTTCATAGAATTGAAGCATCGTCTCTTCTTTGCCCCAGTGCTCACATTACCAGAATTGCAACAACCATTTGATATCAAGACATATGCCTCTTACTATGCTATTGGGGCAGTTCTTACTCAATAGGGGCACCCAGTGGAATATCATAGTGAGACATTGTCCAACACATTCTGAAAGTATCCCACTTATGACAAAGAAATATATTCCTTTGTGCAGGCTTGTCAACAATTGAAGAATTACATTTTGGGGAAGGAATCGGTCATCCACACATACCACTGACCCCTGGAGTTCATACATATGCAATGGAAGTTGCAGAACGATTGCCATCAGAAGTGGTCCAAATATCTACAACAATTTCATTTGAACATCAAGAACAACAAGGGCATCACCAATAATGTTGCAAATTGCCTCAGTTGATCACCAATCGTGGTGCTAACCACGATTATCAACTTTTGTGGGCACGAGACTTCTTATTGGTTGCTTGTCTACAAGAGCGATACAGAATTCGGCCACACATACAAGACACTCTTGGAGGGTACGCAAGTTCCAAATTTTCACCTCTAGGATGCACTATTATGTCACCTGGGACACCTTTGTGTTCCTCCAAGTGAGTGTGCCAAGATGATTTGGGAAGCACACTACAGTCGGGATACTAGGCATTTCAGGGTCGAGAAAAAAATGGCAGTACTATAGAAGTATATCTATTGACCAAACCTTCGACAGGATGTCGAGAAGTACATCAAATCCTGCACTGCTTGCATTATTTCCAAACTGACCATCAAGAAGAAAGGCCTCTATACTCCACTACCTACCCCGATTCAACCTTGGGAATCCATCTCCATGGATTACATGTCAGTCCTTCCTTCTACTAAGCATGGAAATGACTATTTTTTCTTGGTCATTGATAGATTCTCAAACATGGCCATTATGGCGGCCTACAAGAAGAATATCATAGGAGAAGCCACTGCTAAACCCTTATTTGAACAAGTTTGGGTGCACTTAAGGATCCTTCAGTCTATCATCTCAGATCGAGACAATAGGTTCCTCACCACAATTTGGTCCAGCCTCTGGCCAATGCTGGACACCAAGCTCACCAAGTCCACAACTTTCCATCCCCAAACTGATGGCGAGATAGAGGTTGTCAACAGCATGATTGTACGCATTATGCATATGTACAATTCAAAGCATCCATGCACATGGGATGAGATCCTTCCCTATGTACAACACATTTATAATCATACTCTCCATAGCTAAACTCACCATAACCCCTTTCAAGTGGGCTTGGGATTCCAGCCACTATGTTTCATTGACATAGCCATGCCATTTGCGACTACTCAGGCCGCTTTAGCTCATGTCCAATCTGAAGCTCACAAGGAGAAAAACTTCATTGAGCACATTTAGCACATCTAGAAAGATGTTCATGAAATATTGGACAGAGCCAATGCTAAGTACAAGCAACAACATGATCAACATCGGGTGCCACACAACTTCCAGGTGGGCGACAAAGTGTGTCTACATTTGCAGAAGGAGTGCCTCGCTTAACCCCATCGCAAGCTTCACCCACTTCAATATGGGTCATACACCATAACCAAGGCTATAGGGGCCAATGAATTTGAGCTTAGTATTCAACCATTCCTTTTTCTGCACCCAGTGTTAAATGTGGACCACCTTCGGCCCTACTTCCCACCTCTACTGGACACCTCCAACATTGCACAACAACTCACACCAACGGAGATAAACCAAGACTACATGGAACAGGCCACCATAGATCGTATCATGGACATGCAAATCAAGAAAACTCGCCAGCAAAAGATCCAACTGTATCGGGTTGTCAAAGATGGCCAACTCCTGCACCAAGGAAAATGGTTCACCACAGACCAAGTTTAGCAGAAGTTTCCTCATCTCATGGAGGAAATAAATGCAATGGGGACCATTGCTTAATAAGGGGGGAGGAATGATCCAGGTGGATATTTTTGGCCACCCACCTATTCCACTTGGGGCCCCACCGTTGTTTCTTTCATTTTTTTCAGTTTCATTAATTGTAGCACAATTTACCATTTTTGGTAGTTTTTCGGGTCCTGAATTTCCGGAGCCGTTTTGAGGCCCTAAACGACATTTTTTTGGAAAAATCAAGAGAAAAACAAAATTTAATTTGATGTATATCACATCTAATTTCTATTCCTCAGATAGATATTTCCAACGAGGTATTGTGCATGTCAAACATAGATCGTATGCCAAAGTTGCGTCCCTGAGAAGATTGATGTACCAATTTACCCAAATGGAGCCCATAGTTTTGGCGCTTCATCTCCAAGGGTTAGGTTTTTGGATGTTTAGGGTTTTCCATTGTTTCATAATAAATAGGCCCTCGAGCCTCATTGTAACACAGTTCAGAGGCATGTAGCCGCCACATCTCTTCTCATAGATAAGCTACCAATGCCCTAGATAGTTTATTTCCATTCTGTCTGTAAGCATATTTCAGTTATTTTTTATTAGTGAAATGAAGTTTTATTTATATTGCATCTTTATTTTTATGTGTATTTTTTTATTTCATTGTGTTCCTACATAAATTCGGATCATAATTTTATTAGACTCATCTCCAAATATTATAATTTGAGGACCTCCATATAAGGTGTTAATGTCGATCTCTTCATCCCTCCGTCAGTGATCAAAATTCTCTTGTTGCATTGCATATTAGGTGTCTCACTCAGTCAGATACATTCCATTAGGAGCATGGATCATCTGACAATAGTGACTTGTTGTTGATTTTTCCCTCATGTCCTTTACCTGCTGGCCCATTTCCATTCATTAAGATCATCTGCAGTCAATTTTTGTCTCATAATTTGCAAAGAGTCATTTTTAGGGTTTCAGTTTCATTAGGTCTAGGGTTTCATCAGAAAGGTCTTCAAAATTTCCAATAATGGTTAGCAGGTGCATGAGGAGGTTGAATAAATTTCCAGTACTAAATAAGTTTCATCATCATATGCCTAGAAATGTATTTTTCCTCAAAACTCTGTTTTGAGAAAAAATAGAGTATTTTATCTTTCTTATGTATAAAATTGATGTAATTTCAAGTTCTCTCATGTGTAAATAAATCCAATGGCAACCCTGGTCACCTTTTCAAACTTCAAGAAATCCATCCCCTACAAGGAAAACAAAGAGCAAGTCATTCAGTTAATCAGAGGCAAAATGAAGCAAACTGCCTAAAACAGAGGTTAAAAAAGTGTCAAAGGTAAACATTACAAAAGTGGGTTTTTGGAGTGGAAAATTAAAGTCTTTTGAATATAAGTCATTTTTCATGTTTCAAAGGGCTCATTTGCATTCCAAGAAGAAATAGTGAGCAAGAAAAGGCCGTATTGAACAAAGGGAGAAAAATTGCAACAAAGTCGTGCAAGTTTGTGGGTGCGGCGCATTGAGCTGGCGCGATGCATTGGGCTGGCCTCCACAGTGTTAAAAACACAGTGGGACAATGCATATAACCGGCGTGGCGCGTTGGGTTCGTGGCACGGTGCGTAGAGCTACAAGCTATTTTCACCACGATTTCATTCAAATCTCCAAATTTCTCGGTTTCCTCTGGTCCAAAGTAAGTCAAACAACTTTTCCAATGCCAATAAACGTGTGTCTTAAGATGTTTATGAGGATTTAATAAAAAATTTCAAACCCTACTTCCTTGCTCAAGAAATGATTGCTTAGGGTTTGTAAATTGGTTTTTTGTGGCCATCACTCCCTCACCTTTTTATTCCCTCACTGTTGTTCTAGTTTCATCAAACCATTTCCCTATCCCCCATATCCCTTAATTCATTCACCCCTATTCCCAATTCCCATTATCCCAAATCCTAGCTACAAAATTCCCAAACCCCAATTTCTATCCCAAAAGCCTAGAAACTGTCCTTAAAACCCTTCAATTCCCCAAATTCCAATTGGCAACATTCCCAAAATCCCTCTTACCCTCTCCCTTCATAACCCTTCATACATTTTCATACACTTGGCAGCAAAACACCAAAGACACCTAAAACTCTTCATACTCATCTAAGACAACACAAAATTTGGCAAACATGGAGTCAGATTCCTCTGATGACCGAGATGAAGAAACACACAGTGACTCTCCAACCGAATTGCATGCACCAAGGAGACCTCACAAGAGTGGTAAACATGTACAGGAAGAACCTACTTCACTTGCTGAGCTGCAGGCCTGTCCTCTTGCTATCACATGTTTTCAACAACAGTTTTGTTATCAGTTCTATGAGATGGTTGCTAGAGTCCAGTACCATCATCAGTTGGCCAGATTATTTGTGCTTCATCTACATAATGGCCAAGTCACTCTTGCAGGTGTGACATTCACCTTGACACCGGAGTCTATCTCCCTAGCAACTGATATTCCAAATGTTGGAGAGAAATGGAATAAAAGGCAGCAAATTGACAGGGAACACTATGAGCCATACATCAAGCCTGGTTTTTTGAGACAACTCAGCAGAGTTTTTCCCTTTCAGTACCTGAGACACTCATATGCTCCTTTGATGAAACTCATAATAAAATATTTTAGTTGTGAGGGCCGGTTTTCTCGCCTATATGCCTATCATATCAGATTACTGATGCATTTTACTAGGGTGAGAATGATGAACCTCCCCTACTTCATGTGCCGAAATATTGAGAAGATGACCACCCTAGTGCAAAAGAAAACTCCTGAGCAGCAGTATAACAATATATATCATTTTTCACTCATCAAAATTGTGGTTATGCATCAGCTTGGTTTGCAGGATATTTCATGGGAGGATTTCATTTCTCATGAGTTCTTCACAACTCCTCAGGTACCTCTAGAAACTTTTCATGAGACAGGTGAACCTTCACATCAACAGGAGGGTCATGAGACACAGACTGCTAGTGTGCCGGTGTTTGTCACTTATCAAAAGGGCACTAGAAGGTTGTTTTCAGCAGCCAAGCGAGTATTATCTCCACCCAGGGTGTAAGGGGTCTCGCTTCCTCCATCAACAGTGCAGGTACAGGACAAGGGTAAGAAGCCAATACATGATGATGGGCCTTCAGGAGGGCAGGATATAGATTTCATTCTCATTCAGGAGGATGACACTGATTTGGGCTCACCAAGCTCAAAGCTTAGAGAGATCATTCGAGAGCAACATGCAGAGATAAATACTTTGTCCCTCAACCTACAAAGATCCAAGTGGATAATCAAGTACATTGAGCAAAGAAACAAGAAGCTAGAGGATCAACAAACCATTATGGAGTTGCAAAACATACGAGAGAACCGACAAGCTCCCAAAAGGAGCAAAACCAAGATGACATCACTTGAGAAAGAAATTGAAGTCGATCATGAAACTTGGCTTGAAAGGTTAAATATGCATTTGGAAAAACTGTTGGAGAAGGACAACAAAGAGAAAAATATGTTGAGGCACATGGCCAATCATTATTGGGCAAGAAATCATGTTTGCAAAGCAAGAATCAAGATCTTGAAAGCCAAGTTGAAGAAGGCATCAAGGAGGCGAAAAGAGCATGATAAACTTCAGATATTGGCTAAGGCTTCCTTGGCCCAACATAGCACTTGATGAAGAAACTCAGCCCAAATTTCAAAAAATTTGGGACACTTTTTGCATTTTTGAAAATTTTGGCCTAAAAAACAGACCTTTCTGCTTTATGCACCGTGCCACTTGGCGCGCACTTTTGATAGGGGACTCCTTTTGATGCAAACTCAAAATTTTTGGATTTTTCATGGAAAAATATGCATGCCTACCAATGGCCAAGAAATTTTGACAAGTTTTGGGCTTCCAAAAGGGTCAAAAACACCCCAAAAATGACCTTTCTGCCCCTTTTTTGACACACAGGAAGAAGTCTTGGGAGAACTCAGTTTTGGAGGGGCAAATGGAAGCCAAATTTAGAAATTACACTTGTGTTGGAAAGTATACAGGTAAACCTTTCCAAAAATCCCACTTGGAGCAAATTTGGACACCGGGAAGGCCTCCAAAATCAGCTGCAAACAGGCGCGATGCATAGGGAAATCAGGGGCGGCGCATTGGAGGATTTTGCTCATTTTTTACTCAGAAACTCTGTTTTTCACCTAGTTTTTGACAGTTCAACTTTCTTAATTCTAAATTTAAAACTCATGATGTAATTTAATGTAATTTTATGGATCTTGATGTAATTTTTCTAAATTTACACTCATAGAGGTAGATTCATCCATCAAAAGATAGTTTGTAATTGAATGAATCAGTTTCCTAGTTTTTAGAGGCAAGCTGTTCCACTACCTAATTTCTAGTTCTCAGTTTATATTTTTTTGGAACAGCTCCTAAACTTATGAGCTCGACCCCTAGAGGCTGGATGAGTTATTTTTTTTCTATATCTTGTGGTTTTTCAGTCATTAGCATGGTTGGACTTTTGGGAATGCTTTGAGCATCATTGTACATTCATCTCTGCAGTTTGGAAAAGGAATAGAATAGGGTTTGCAGCACTCTATGGGATTCATGTGGAATTTTTCTTTGATAGAGTGTTTCTCTCTGTAAATTTAAGTCTACTGGTGTTTTATGTATACCATTTTCTCTCTTATTTCTTCTTAACTTAAACAAACAAGGATAAAGGTAGAATTCATTAAAATTTGCAGTGCTCTACCTTTCATTTGTTTGAAGAGGATCCCTGAAGGTTTCTTACCCTCTTCAACTGATCACCTGTCTCAACTCTCCATTTCATTCAAAATTGAAGTGTCAAATCAATTTCCTACCTTTCCCCATTCAGATCTCTGCAAAACTGAGCCTCATTCCCCAGACCCAAAATCTGCCTTTCCATTTGATCCAACAAAACACCCTTAAAATCAATCAAACTCTTTTGCATACATACCTAGCCTAAAATCAGCCTTCATTCAATTCATCTCAAGCCTCACTGATCATTTTTTGCTGAGATTGACAAGGAGAGAGCCCTCTCCCGATCTGGTAGGGCTAGCTACCAGGTTAAGCATGGTTTGATGTTACCCTAGACTCTGCCTTCCTCAGCCTGAGGTAGATTTAGGCAATAACATAAGGGATTCTAGATAAATATTCTAGGAAAATACCATAAGACCTTGTAAGAAAGTATACATGATTTAATATTTGTTACCAAATGCAGTTGCACCTGCTATGTATACAAGGATAAGCCATATTAAAAAAAAAATTCCTTGGAGTACTTGCAAAGTCTTGCATCCCTCTATTTATATAGGTGATCTATTGCATCTTTCGAATTTTTTGTATCCATGGAGGAATCATTGATTTTCTCCTTCTTCTATCAATTTTTAGATATTTTTATAGTACATGGCCTTATGGTCTCCCTATATAATTTTATTTCCATAAGATCCATTGTATTACATTTTGATTGAGAGAATCTTGGAAATACTGATTCTATGAATTTCATAAGTTTGTAAAAATATGGCAGTAAATATAAATCAAGCTTGAACAAATAAACCAACACATTATCATTCTTTGAAGATTTTTACATCTTCCATGATGCTCTCAGGGATTTCGTCTATACAATTTGCTTTAGTATATGGCTTTTGTAGTGGTGCGATAAAACTTGTAATGTTGGAGTATATTGATCCAAATGTTTATGCTAAAGAGGATGGATTACAACAGATCCTATCCAAATGTGGCCTTGTAATCTTTTATAGTCCACACAGGTCCTATACTTTGTTTGGCATTACATAATTTCGTGTTTACTCCAAAAGAACACAATGGACAAGTATAGATATCAGGTAGTATGGATTGTATTGTTCATGTGTGGGATTTAGAGGGTGGAAATGTGCTTTCAATAATGCATCAACATGTGGCAACTATGCACCATATTTTGTTGCTAAAACCTAGTACATATCGTCCCTAGGTGGACTTTTTTCTTATCGTTGCTGATGATGCCTGTGCAGCTCTTTCATCCCTTGAGACATTAAAAGTTGAGAAAACGTTTCCAAGACACGCTAGTTATCCAAATATGGTGGCTTGGGATGGTGTCAGAGGATAATTTGCTTGTTTATGTATGCAATTTACTATTCATGCTAGTCATAATTATGTTTTTTATGTTTGGGATGTAAATTCAGGTGTTCATTAAAGGATTCTTCACAGTGTCGTAACACATTCTATGTTTTCCAATTTCTTGAGGTGTATTCACATAAATGCCTCTGCAAGCAAAGTACTTGGTGGATCAACATTTGCATCATCGCTACCATTCCATTCTAGTGAAAATGAAAATCATTGTGCCGAGAGGCGCAATCTACAACCCAGTATGACCCTAATTTCCAGTATGTCACATCCTAAAAAAATAATTGCTAATGTTAGCCAAAGCATTAACCTAATCTTTAATTTTATATAACTTGAATATTTAGATTATATATAACTTTTTTAACTTATTAATGGGTTGAGATTATTTATTAAAATACAACTATGTATTATTTATATAATTTGAATGGATAGTAAATTATCTCACCCATTTAATAATTTCTTTATTATATACGTGAATTTGAATGGATCATAAATTTACCTTTAACAAAAAAAAATACCATATTGAATTTCCAAATTAAGTAAAATTTTAAGCATCTTTACCCTTTACTAAAGTCAATACCATTTCCTAAATCAAAGGAAAAGAGTTAATAATATTTATAAGATGAATCTTTGAAAAGAAAACCAACGTTGTATGGACAAATTAAAATCTTTAAAGATATAAATATTTCCCCATCAAAATTGTGATATTTCAAAATTTAAATAAATAAAAATCTAAATAAACTGGAGGTATGGTAAATAAATAAAACCTATTTTTATACTTACTCCAGAGCTATGATAAATAAATAAAAATATATATAAACTAGATGTATGGTAAATAAATAAAAACTTCTTTTTATATTTACTCCATAAACCTTTTTATATTTAAGAAAACTCAAACAGCGAGGTTTTATTTAGATGAAGCCTATGGGATGAATACCATGGGACAAATTAATATTGATACCATGGGCTAAATACCATGTGCCAAATACCATATTTATAAAAGAAGTATGGTAAATAAATAAATACAAAAAAGGTATAAAGAGGTATGATAAATAAATAAATATAAAATAGGTATAAATAGGTATCGTAAATAAATAAATATAAAAGAGGTATAAAGAGGTAAGGTAAAAAAAATAAAAATATATCAAATATGATTATAAATAAAAATCTAATTATATAACAAGCCTATGGGCCAAAGACTATAGTAAATAAAAGAGGGATGGTAAATAAATAAAAATATAAATAAACTAGAGGTATGGTAAGTAAAAAAAACCTCTTTTCATATTTTCTCCACAATCTTCTTTATATTTACGAACACTCAAAAAATAGGTTTTATTTAGGTGAAGCATATTGTCCAAATAGCATGGGCTAAATTATTATTAATACCATGCGAAATTTTTTTTATTAACCCTAATATAATATTAAAACATTATTATTATTATTAAATCTAATACTCATATTAATATATTATAATATTAATATTATTAAGTTTAATAACTTTCGATTAATACAATATTAAATTTATTATATTATAATATATATAAATGTATCATGATATATATTAACTCTAGATATATATGGGAGGGAAGAACAAATATATAGAGTGATAGAGGTGGAGATATAGGGGGATTGACAAGGGAGAGATGGAGATAAACTAAAGGAAAGGGGAGAGGAGGAATGAAGAGCCAGAGAGGGAGACACAAATATGGAGGAGGGAGAGAGAGAAGGAGAGGGGGAGGGAGATAGTGATAGGATTAGAGGAGACAGAGATGGCGGAAGAGAGAGCGGGGTAAGAGATAAAGGGAGAGAGAGATAGCAGAAGAGAGAGGGAGGTAAGAGAGAAAGGGAGAGATAGGAAGAACCAGAGAGAGGACTTGAGAGAGGGAGGGATAGAGAGATGTTGGAGGGGGAGAGAGGGAGTGGCAAGGGAGTGATGGAGAGAGTATGTATGTTTAGGGGTGAGAAAAGAGACAAAGTAAGATGTATGGAGAGAGGGGGGAGAGAAGGAGAGATGGGGGGAGAGAATGAGAGAGGGAGAGATATAGTAATATAGATGGAGGGAGAGAGGGGCATATAGAGAGAGAGATAAATGGGGAAGAGAGAGGGAGGTAGGAGAGAAATGAAGAGAAGGGAAGGATGAGAGAGATGAGGAGAATGATGGGGGAAGAGAGAGTATTGGAGGGAAAAGAGAGAGAGAGAGAGAGAGAGAGAGAGAGAGAGAGAGAGAGAGAGAGAGATTAAGGAAGAGAGAGGGAGGTAGGAGAGGGAGGTAGGTGATTTCTAATACTATTTGATTGCCTGCACTGGATGCGTTGATTTCAATGTAGATGTTGATTTATAATTATATTTAATTGCTTGCACTAGATGCATTGATTTTAATGTAGATGATTCCTAATCCTATTTTATTGTTTGCACTAAATGCATTGATTTCAATGTAGAAGTTATTTTCTAATCTTATTTGATTGCTTGCATTAAATGCATTGATTTCAATGTAGATGTTGATTTCTGATTTGATGTAATTGGATATATGATGGTACATTAATTTTAAAGTGATTGGATTAACAATATGCGTTGATTTTAGTGTAATCACAAAATTGGTTTATGGTATTGATGATGTATTTCCTACTTCACTTATAGTTCCAATCATGAGATTATTGCAAGAAGTTGGCAGTGAAGACGACGATAATCAGCAGAGAATAAATCAGATGATCCACCTTCAGCAAAAAAGAGAGGAAGTGTCACATAATTCTATTCAGTTGCAGGAGAAGATAAAGAAGATCTATGACCGTAAGACCAAAGCATAAAAGTTTCAGTTGGATGATGTGGTGTTGAGATGGGATGCAAGAAATGAGGACAAAGGGAAGCATGGTAAGTTTGAAAACCTGTGGAAAGGACCATACAGGATTTCAGCATACAGAGGACATAATTCTTTCTTACTTTCAGAAATGGATGGCCAAGATTGCCCCGGAGGAGCAGTGAATGGTAGGCTTTTGAAGCACTACCATTTTTGAAGATAATGGACCAGAAAATAAGTCACCATCATTGTATATACCATGTTATTTTTGGGTCAGATTTCAAAATACACAGTCATTAAAGTTTGGGGCCCTAGGTGAAGGATATAAAACTAAAATGATATGTGTATAGTTTGGTTTTACTTCAGTTTTTAGTCTTAGTCTTGAGTCAGATTCAATATGCATTGTGTCCTTTTTCAGTATTTTTTGACTCCATGCCCAATGGATAAGGTTACTTGGTCTACGGTGTTCTTGGCACCTCCAAGGAGATACCATCCCAATTAGAGCCAATGTTAGTGTCAATCTAGTCATACTTCCATCAGTGATCAAAATTTTTCTTTTGCATTTGCATATTAGGAGGCCCATACCATAAATTTTCACTATTCTGCTAGGTCATGGATTCATTGATGGTAGTGATTTTTCATCAGTTTTCCCTCATGTGAAACTTGCTGATTCTCCTCTCTATGGTATTTATTCACAAGTTAATCTCACTTTGTGAGTCATGTTAGTAGGTCATAGGATGGGTCTCATTAGGTTCTAAGATCTCACCATGGTCAAATTAATGAGTCAAGTGTCAATAAAAATCAGCAAGGTCATGAGGAAGTCAATAAACTCAAAGTCACAGCACCTGGGAAGATCAAAGAAATGTTTTATTCATTTTGATGTAATTTTCACCTAAGAACCATGTTTTGAGGTGAAAACATGATACTTTACTTTTAATTATCATATTTATGTAATTTTATGTCGTCATATGTAATAAGTCACACTTCAGAAGCTGCTATCTCCACAAAAGTTACTGCCCTGCCCTTCAGAGAGGTTTTCCACAGCATTTTCAGTGTCAAATCATGTTCTAAGCATGTTCAACAGAAAGAGCCTGGAAAGAGCTTTCCAACGGTATATTACACTCTCAAAACTGACTTCTGGATTGAAATTTATGCCTAAGTGAACAAAAATCCCCTATACCCTAAAACAATCCCTTTCCCACTTTCCCCTTAAACTTTATGTTATTAAAGTTTAATATTTTCTTTTATAAAACCCCATTTTCCCCCATTCGATGGAAAAACCACATTATTTAAATATTTTAAACACATATGCGATCTAATAAAACCACTTCCCCTCCATACCCCTTTAAACTTTATAATAAAGTTTTAAAGGTTTTATATTATGAATCCCCGCCGATCGCAATCGCACCATATTTGTTGTCCATTCCGATTGGCCTCGATGTGATTGAGTACTCCCTTCCGATTGGACCTTGCCTGATTACATCCTAACCGTTGATCCGATCGATGATCAAACGGCCCATACTCCATCGCTCCATCGCAATCGGTGATTTCATAAAATGTTACACCCGATTGAGTCCCGCCGATTTGAAACCCCCGATCGCACCTCTGCCGTCAATCTGCCCACCCGATCAAATAGCCCACGGCCTGTTGCATCATCGTAATCAGTGATTTTAAAATAATCACTGGCCCCCGCTCCCCTTTCACTCCCAATTCCGATTGACCCATGGGCCCCACCATAATCTTCCACCCATTCATAATATAAAAGCCATTTTCCTTTGAAAATCTCGAATTTTGTTTTATTTCATTTTTTTTTAAGGACTTCCCCCCTCATCGTTTATTCACCATCACATCGGTGAAATTTGACTGTATAATACACCCACCCCAAAGCCCCGATTTTGATTGTGATTTATACCCCGGTCCCACCTTAAAATCCCTCCACTTTTTCAATGAAAAATCATTCTTCCCTTTATAAAAAGCGAAAAACTATTTTCGTTTGTTTTCAAAGGGATTTCCCTGCTCTATTATTGTATTACTCCATCGGACCTTTCCAATCGCATTGGAGCTTTTTGTGCCTTGTCTCGAATATATCCAACCCTCTGATATCCAATTGCGATTACACTATCGCAACATGCATTTTCAAATGTTCTACTATATATGGTATCCCCTCTTCCCATTGATTCCGATTGCGATTGCGATTTTGGACCCCACCTCCTTTCCCTTCCCTATTTCTCATTCTAAATGGGTTTTTCCCATCACTAAAGGGCATAATTTCATTTCCATGGTTTCAAAGGAATTTCATTAAAAGTTGGTTTTCTTCAAAGAAACAATAGAAAGAAATAGTCAAAGGGCCGAGAGCTAATATGAGACAGAGACTTCTACAGCAGCAGCAAAGTAGGAATCTATTTTTTGGATTGCCTATTTTTCTTTCATCCAGTGTAACAGCGAAATCTTCAGATGGCTCAAAATGTATTGTTGTTCCTTATTTTTAGGGGCAGATTGTTGGTTCTCTTTTCTATGATCGGACTTCAGTTCTTGAGCTGGCAAACAACTCCTCTTTTTGTGGATCTACTTCCCTCACATTTTGGTTTATTTAAATGTAATTTTGAATCATTCGTAAGCAGTCTGTAAACTCAAAAGTAAGGGACTAGTGTGAAAATCAAAGAGGATGCTCTGCGCTCCACTGTAACAGTTTTGGGTAGGGAATTAATAAGAAATGCAGCTCTGATTTGTGGGATCCATGTGGTATGAAATTTAGCATTTGTTTTTCTCCTTTGTGTTCATATGTAAATTGTTATGTGAACTATTCATTCATAAACATTCCTGGTTGAATGCTTTCAAGATAGAGAGGTAGAATCCATATTTTATGCTCTGCCTTGGGAAATCATTCATATTCTGTGTTTTCTTCTGTTTGAAAAGGATCCATCTCCCATGCCCTTTTCAGCTCCTCACCAGTCTTTCCATTCCATCATTATTTAAAATTAATTGCTAAAATTTCCTGCCTACCTTGCCCCATGAAATAACATGTACCCCTGATTTAATTCCCCAATTCAAAATGATCCATTTGTTCCATACAACCCTAAAATTCATTCATTTAAACATTTCCCATTATTATACCTAGCCTAAAGTCAGTTCATAATTGTACTTTGTTGAATATCCTTTCAAGGAGAGAGCCCTCTCCTGACCTTGTAGGGCTAGCTATGAGGCTGAGTGTGGTTTAAAGGTTACCCTGGTTTTCCTTTTTCAGCCCGAGGTTCAAATCAGGCATTAACATACATATTATTGATAAAATTAATCATATCTTCGATAGATTTTCCTTGGCAGTACACGACTGAAACCATCTATTGAAGCCCCGAAAATCGGGTCTACAACAAGGGGAATACCCACCCGGTCCGGACCTTGGTTAGCAGTTCCTTTTCCGTTTGGTATGTGGGTCCGACTGGATATAATGGGACCAGTTTCCCAATATGTGTGTGTGTGTTTGAGATTTGATATTTCTTTTCTAAAACTTCCTAATTAAAATGCTTTCAATCTATTTCTAATCTATTCATATGCAAACTGTATTCTAAGAAATATCTAACTCTAAACTAACCCGGGATGTAATCTTTCAATATATGCGATCTAAAAGGATTTCAGATAACAATTGATAATAAAGATCATTCAATTATCATAAGAAAATAATTCAATAAAGATAAACTATTTCACATAAAAAGTTAGATGAAACAGTTGTGAAAAACATATCGCATATCAAGCTATTCATATATCAAGTACAAATAAATAATTATCACCGTACAAAAATGCCAAATGATAACTCAGATATTCAAACATTAACATATAAACAACTAAACATAAATATTGCTTTTAACACAGAAAACAGAAATAGTTAAGAGATAAAAATACCATTTATAACTGGTTCTACTGATGAGCTAGAAGCAATAATGATTTATCTCTTTCTTAATCCAACATCTATCAAGAGTACAAAAATACAACATCAGTAACAGATATTAGACACAGATATCAATAAATCTCGTTCCATTCATTTATCAAAACCTCCTCTGAGGGTGCAGAAGTGCATGTTCTGAGGATAAGTTTTTGACAAATTTCAGGACCCTTCTCTAAATGCATGAGAAGGGTTTAAATACTAATAACTAAAATCTAAAAATAGTTTATTACAAAAATTTAGGATTCGGTTTAAATGACCGTCCTTTTCCTAGGCAAAAATATAGTAAAACTAAAACTAAATCTAAAAATAAAGACTATCAATTATCTACTTATGAATTTGATCTTTGATCTTGCAAGCATCCATCATTGTTTTGAGAAGAGGTGGTTGGCCGACTTCAGATTTCAACTGCCCTGAAAAGACAGAATCAGCAAGTGTAGGAGCAATCTTCTCGGCAGAATTAATGATGCAACTAAGCGCACTGCATTGACTGTGGGGTTTTACTAGATATGTCTAGTAAGAATCCCAATTTAATCTTGTTAGTTATTGAATTGACTTTGCCTTTTCATCAGCCTTTTGCCTCCATTCTGTTTGTAATTGCTGTGCTTGCGGAAGGTGTCCCGGAATAATCTCTGAAATCAAATTAACTTTGTGCATATTTTCATTTACACAATCAATAATTTTTTCTGCTGCTGTAGCTGCTTCCTCTGCTGCTTTTTCTACTTCTCTGAGCTGTACATCCCAATTTTTGAAGAGTAGTTATTTATGACTATCATTTATGATCGGTGCTCCTGCTTTTCTTCCTTCCTCTGTCTTTTGCCATGCCATATAATTAGTAACTCTTTCATTAGTTAAATCATAATCATGTCGTAATTCTACGACATGATTAGTGATTTGATCACTTTCTTGACAAAAAGAGTTGTATTGCGAGATTTTCTGGCATAATATGTCTTACTAATGCAGTAGTTGTTTGTTCAAGGAAATATACTCTGAAATAAAACTGGAAGCTTAGGGTCGTCTTTGTGCTCTTCTTGAATAATCTGTATTTGTTTCTCTTTATCTTCCAAACTTTTCTGATAACCAATTTGCATCTTTTGAAGCTCTAGATATAACTCTTCAAGTTTTATTTGTGCTTCACTGTTAGCATAGTCTTGTTGCAATTGTTGTTGCAGAGCTTGTATATGATCTTCTTTTTGATTTAATAATAGCTTTACCTCGGATGCTTTATCAAAAGTTGCGGAGGCATAAGCTCCTGTAATCTGAGCTAGCTTGGCAAGATTGTCAGTTGGATCCGTAGTAGGATCTTTCCATAAGACATCTAATTGTTCTACTTCAGTAGAGATTGAGCTCTATAGCTTTCTCTTTTTCCTCTGCTTTCTCACTACTGATTTATACTGCGGGCTGTAGAATACGTCTAGAGGAGGAATGTCCTCTATATTGAGTACAATTTCAGAAGAGGGAGTGATAGGTATATGCTCAGTTTCTGTGATAGTGCCACCTATTCCCTTGCTCAAAACTTTTGTTGTCTGTACAGGGGTCTGTATATTCTGTCCTTCTACATTAAGAAATTGATTAAAAGTTTCCAATTTTTTGTCCAATTCAGTCCTGACTGTCGGTTGCTGTAAATTGAGAGGTGGAAGGTTCAACTGTGGAGTGGTAAAAATCTGTTGTTGTGAAAGCTCTTTAGATTGAGCTGTATCCTTCACTGAGCTTTCATCATTATCAATCTTTTTAGAACGCTCATAAGTCTATTTGTCAGACTTCGACTTAGACTTCTCTGTATTTGAGCTGCCACTAAGACTGACACTAGGAGTCGGTTCCCTTGCGGGTTCCAAGCATAAATTTTCCAAAGGGATAGTAGTTAGTCTTCTCTCTCTGTAAACTTTAAATTCTTGAAAATATTCTGGGGATAACTGTGTTTGAGCTAAATGCAAAACTTCTTTAAATGAACATTTTGTTTGAAATATATCATCAAAAGGATCTTCTTCTCCAACAAACACTCTCACTTTGATTGCAGTGGTGAAATTTTTAACAATATCAATTGGATCAAATAACCTTCTCGAAAATTTGAACAGTTGTAAGCATGTAATATTGCTTACCTCTTTGACTGCGTGACCAACATCAAACAGTGAAAATGCTCCACAGGCTACGGGAAATTGTGGCCAAATTCCCTTTTTCTTCTCCTTTAATTCCTTTGTCAAACCTCCTTCACCACAGGTTTGATAAGCAATCTCTCGAGCTACAAGTTTATCCAAAACATACAGGGGTAAAACATGGGGGGAAGCAGAGCTTCCAAAAACCCTCACATAAGTAAACAACTCTTCCCCGAACCATCTTGTGACAGGGAGAATGTCGACTTCTGCTTCGGGGATAATCTTGGAGCATCCTTATTATACAATATTCTGTACAGAGGCAGCATTATTCCGTGGCAAATTTTGTAAAAATGAGGAACAAACTTTGATTCCCACAACTCTTTGTGATAGACATGAATAGGCAAGGGATCATGGATTGTCCATTGCCAACCCATCAAAGGGAATTTAGAAACAAAACAAATTGAATCCATAACATAGGCAGATAGATAAAAAGGAGGATAAATCCTCTGGGAAATAGTCCGTTTGGACCGGTAATTGAAAATGGCAGCAGCTAAATTATCAGACAAGATTTTGGCCCAGTCTACAATTGTGGCATTAACAGCAGCATTTAACAAAGGGAGCCATTCAGGCAAGACCATATTTATGTCAGGATTTCCAAAAAGCCTGCATAACATAGCAGCAACAAAACAATATGGAGAGGTGAGTGAACCAGTACTGTACATACCATGTTTTTTTTTCTTCAATGGTTCCTCTCTCTTGGTCCATTCCTTGGTGCATTCCGCCAAATTTACATTTTCTCTAGCGAACTTCTCCATAAATTGTTTGTTGTAGGTCGCCTGAGGTTCCGGTAAGTGATACATAAGCCTCAAATCTTCTGTAGTGAATGATCCGATGAGTTCTTGTCCTGGAGTTCTAAATTGCCTGTCCGAAATATCTGTGTTATCCAACACCCATTTTATCATATCTGTATATGGAAGAATTCTCGGTCTTGCTGCTATTCTATGAAGAAATGAACAAGCCAATTTCGTAAGAGACTCTTCAGAGGAATTACTTGATCCAGTAGTAGCCGTGACTTCCATTACCCTGGGATTTTCTTCTTCGAGCAGGTTATGCATGCCCTCCCAGGTAGTGATACCGGCGTCCTTATTGCAAGCAGTATCTGCATACAGGGAAGCCATCTCTTTGTTTTCAGCACTCGAAAATTTTTCTTTCTTACCCATAATGCTCTGTGAATGCTTTGTATAGTCTTTTGCTCCTTTTCGCCTGCGGTGTTACGAATTAAGTGAGAGTAATGGGATGAGAAAGGTGACGGGATAGTTTTAAATGCTGAAGGCGGATAAAAGCGTGAAACAACCTTTCAATCAAAATAAAATCCTTTCCATCAATGATTAACATTCCATTCATTAATTTTGACATCAAAGCACATAACAAATATTTATTTATGAAGAGATTTACTTTGGACACTGCGCTAGGAGAATCTGCGATAATGCGATCTGTGATTTGCTGTGCAATATTGCAAAATTGCAATATCGCAAAATCGCAATATCACAGATCGCAATCATCGCAAGTCGCAATATCCAAATTGCAATCTAATATCATCTCGAAATCGCCATATTGCAAAATCGTGAAATTGCAATTTCACAAAATGTAACTTATTAAACAACTTTTTTGCGATATGCGGTTTGCGATAAATACTTTAATGTCTAGTTTTTTGGGATCGCACTATCGCAATATCGTGGAATCGCAAATTTAAAAGATTATGTTTTTGATAAATGATATCCACTTTTTGCGATGGATGCGATATTTCTATTCAAAGAAGGATTATTCTTTGATCTATCATAAACTTAGGTTTAATTTTAAATATTTTCAAAGGAATTTTCCTAAGTTAAGATAGTACTTTTATTATGGAAAGGAAATAAAAACTACTTAATCTTTTTTGGATTTTTTGACTAAGGGTCCCCTCTTATTTAGTATTATGACTAATACTAAATAAGAAAGGGGGGTTGTTGCTGGCCACAACATTGGCGATTCACTTGGAAGAACCAGTTATCTCTGCCTTTCTTTTGAATTTTCTAAATTTTTCAAAACAGAAAATTTTCCAGAAAATCAAGCTTTATTATAAAAAGACAAAGTACATTATGCTTGAATCTATAAATGATATTTTATTTCTTCTATATTCAACTTTTGATTATTCACTTCCTCAAGTTAGTTCTTGTATTTACATCAGTCATTATTTGGTTTTAAAAAAGATAAAAACAAAGGCTTCTCTATAAATCAGCTTTAAATATTCTCATTTGTCGTAGGTAGAGCCACTGCTGCCAGCAAGTGTTTATAGCCTCGACAGGGTTACCTGTTACCCAGTAATGATCCTGTATCCTACTTAGAGAAATATAAAATTTTCAAAGAGAAATCCATATTCACACTTATTGCTTTTGCTTTTCTTTTTTCTATCTTAAAGGACAATGTCTTGGTTTGGTAGCCAACTCATGACAAAGCCATTCACTTGATTTATAATTTTGCTGAACAAACTGGCTCGTGATGAGACCCCTTGTCTTTTTATTGTAACAATCTTGAGTCATTGCCCTGTTATGGTATGCAGTATTGGGAAAGTCAGCAAGCTATAATATCTATGATCATGATAAGTCGGCTCGTGATGAGACCTATTACTCTTTAAGTTAAAAGTGTATCATTGGATAATTCTTTGAACATTGTAATTTTCTAAGAAGGGAGGATATCATTGTTTCCTTAAGATAGCTCTGGATGACAATGGTAGAGTTTTTAGAAGGAACTTTTCTATAGATAAACTTTGTTTTTCTATTGATACCTTTCATTGAACTGATATAAAACAATCTTTCACCAAAATTTGCATTTCATCAAAGTCTTCAAAGTTGAAACTAGTATCATTTCAAGATTAAAGTTTTTTTTTTTTTTTTTAACTGTATCTTTGAACAATAATGATCAATATTCTGACAAGAATTCTATTTATAAAAATGAAGAAACAAAATCTAAACAGAGAATTTATATCTTCTTTGTAAATTCCAAATGTAACCATTAACAACTCGTTTTATTTTGACAATAAAGAAAACTAATATACAAAATAGAAGAATGATCTCCTATGGAAAATATTTTTTGAGAATTTGTCCATTAACAGGTAAAGATTCTCTTTTGCCTGTTAAATCCTGTAACATAAAAGTAGATGAACCTATGATTTCTGCAATTTGAAAAGGACCAAGCCACATTCGTTGAAATTTCGTATGTTTTCCTTTTTACTCATGCGCCTTGTCCCATTTTAAAACAAGATCTCCAACCTGAAAGTCTTTTCTGGTTATCATGTTTGAATCAAAAGAAGATTTTACTAATGCTTGATGATGAGCATGAGTTATTTTGGCTTTTTCTCGCTGTTCTTCTAACTTAATTATTTCCATCTGTCTTAGTTGCAAGGAAGAAGTTGGTCCTTCATCAATATATTGAACTAAGGCCAAAGAAGAAATTGCTAAATGAGTTGGAAGAACTACTTCTTTCCCATAAACTAAATTAAAGGGAGAAGTACCAATAGAAGCCTTCTGTGTTATTCGATCTTCCCATAAAGCATATATTAAAGACTTATGCCAATTTTTATGATTTTGATCAATGGTTCACTTAATGATTCTGACTAAGTTTTTATTTGTGGATTCAGCTAACCCATTTCCCTGTGGATAATAGTTGGCAGAGTATTTAAGTTTAAAACCTCTCTTGAGTGCAAATTCAGTCATAGCATTACCAGAAAAATATGATGCATTGTCAAATACTAAAGCAGAAGGTAAACCAAACCTGGTAATTATGAACTGATCTATGAATTCCATGATATGCTCAGCATTGGCAGTCTTGAGAGGGACTGCTTCTACCCATTTCGTAAAATAATCAGTTGCAGTAATGATATACCTATGTTGCTTAGAAGAGTGAGGAACGATCTCACCTATTATGTCTAATACCCATTGATCAAAAGGATGTTCAATGTTTACTGGTTGTAATGGTAATGATGGTTTCTTTTGTCTTCCAGCTGCGGTTTGAAAAACTTGGCATCTTCTTACATAGCTATGTGAATCTTTAAATAAAGTGGGCCAGTAATAGCCTGCGCGAAGAATTTTATGTGCAGTAGCATCTCCAGCATAATGTCCACCTGCTGGTCCATTATGAAGTTCCTGCAAGACTTTTTCAGCTTTATATTTCTCCAAACATCTAAGAAGAACTGAATCATAATTCATTCTAAAAAGAATATCGTTTACAAGATGATATTGCTTAGCCTTCAACCTTAAGGCTCTTTTCTTGGTGTGATCAAGATTTGGAGGGGCATATCCATTCTTCAAATAAAAAGTGATATCAGCATATAATGATTCAACATCGTTTAGGCTTACCTCATACGTTTGTATCTCTTCAGATGATTTCTCAGAAATTTGTGATGCTCTAGCTAGTATTTTGCAAAAGCCTTGACCTCTAACAATATTTGCTGGTTTGATCTCAACATCATATTCTTGTAAGGCAGTAATCCAATTAGCTCTTTTCTCACCCACATCTTTTTGAACTAAAAGATTTCTTACTACTGGAAACGGTACAATGATTTTTGTATGGGCTTTAAGTAAAAAAGGTCTGAAATACTTAATTTCTTTGAAAACAGTGTAAGATTGTTTCTCCACATCTGAGTAATTCAACTCAGCTCCCTGTAAATTTGAACTGAAGAAAGCAATTGGGGCTTCTACTTTGTTTTGATTTGCTTGAGTCAGAATCGCAGCGTAAGATTTATCGGAGGAAAATGTGTACAAAATAAAAGGATTGGAAAATTTTGGAGTTGATAAGATGGAGCATTAATGATTGCTTGTTTGATTAGATTGAATGCCTCATATTCATCTTGGCCCCATTTGAAGTTTGAATTCTTTTTAATCATTGTTTGTAAAGGAGATAAAATTCTTGAAAAATCTGGTACAAATCTCTTTACAAAATTAATTTGGCCGAGGAAAGATTGCATAGCTTTCTTGTTGTGAGGTAAGGATATTTCAAAAATCTCCTTGATTCTATCAGAATCAATGTAAATTCCAGATTTTGACACTATGAATCCAAGAAGTTTTCCTTCACTTAATGCGAAAAAGGATTTTTTCGGGTTAAGTGAAATTCCATACCTTTGACAACGTTGGAATATCTGCTTCAAATCTCTAAGATGATTGCTTCGTTTTTTGGAATATACAGTTATAACATCCAAGTAAATTACCACTGATTTGTTAACTAATCCCTTGAAAGTGATGTCCATGGCTCTTTGAAATGTGGCACCAGCGTTGATCAGACCAAAAGGCATCTTTTGATATGCATAAGTGCCCCATTTGGTTCTAAATGTGGTTTTCAATTGATCATCTGGATGGACTAACACTTGGTTGTAGCCAGAGAAACCATCTAACAAAGACATTAATTTTGATCCTGCAACTGCCTGTAATATTTGCTCCATGGGAGGCAAAGGAAAATTATCTTTTTGGCGGGCTTTATTAAGATTTCGAAAGTCAATGAAAATTCTAATATCTCTGTTTTTCTTTCTAACAGGAACCATGTTGGAAACCCATTTAGAGTGTCGAACAGGAAAAATAATTTTGGCTTTCAATAACTTATTAAGTTCAGATTTGATTTGATTTTCTAGATTGGGATGGATTTTTCTGAGCTTTTGTTGTACAGGTTTCTCATCGTTCATCATTGGGATAGTATGTTGGATGATAGAAGTGTCATAAGTTTTGAGTTCCTCATAGTTCCAAGCAAAGACACTTTTATATTGTTTTAAAAGACGCACATATGCTGATTTTTCTTCAGGAGTTAGACCAAGGCCTAAGTTGATATTCTGTGGTTTGGTATCAGTTCCTAGATTTACTAATTCGTAATTCAAAGTTGAACTTTGTAATTTTGAATTGGTAGATCTTTTAAATCGGTCTTTCAAATCATAAAGGTCTTCTAACTTGACTATTGACTTTGGAATAGCATTATTAGTGCCATCATGTTGTAATTGTTTGTCATGTTGATCTTCATCGATTATTTGATTAGTATAAGATCCTTCAGATGTGAGGAAGCTTACAATATTAGGATCATCGTTAAAAATTCTCCAATTGGTAACATTATCAAGAATCGAAGGTCTAAAGATTAATTCGATTGAAAATCGATCAGGACTAAAGTCTTCTGCAGGAATAAGCTTAGAGGCTACATTGGCTAATAGGTTTGCACTAGCATTCTGGATTCTAGGAATTGGTGAAATATTGAATGCTATAAAATGTTCAGTCAGATCTTGAACTAAAGATTGATAATGCTTTAAATGACTTGATAAACAATGTATAGTATTGCGTACCTATTTGATTACAATTTCTGAATCTCCGAAAACTTGCAGATATTTAATATCCAATCCGATTGCTTTATATAACCCTTGGACTAAAGCCTCGTATTCTGCGGTATTATTAATACATTCAAACTCAAGTCGGCAGGTTAGCATAATCTTGTTTCCCTCTGGACTAACCAACACGCATCCTGCTCCTGCTCCTTCATTAGACTTAGAACCATCAAAAAATAATTTCCAAAATAAAGATTTATTTACAGGAGTATCTACAAAATTAATACATTTAGAACTGTCTGTTTGAGAAAACTTTTCTATTTGAGATAAAACAGAATGTTCTAAATAAGGTGAAGTATGGGCACTGAAATTTCCTAAGAAAGAATCAACTGAGTAATTGCCAATGATATTACTGCTATATGCAACTGGTTCATTCTCTTATTCCAATTCTGTTACTATGTATTTCTGATGCTTTTCTCGTTCAACCTTTATCTGATTTGGTTTACCATTATAAGGTAGCCACATGTGCGACCAATCGGTTGCAAAGTATCCATGAAGTTTTCCTGACCAATATTTGCTAAGAATTAAGCCATAAAATTCTGGAATATCTGCAACTAAAATATCAATGACTTGACATACGTTTGGATTTGATGATAGCCTTATGGTAACTTGGTTTAATTCACCAATCACTTCAACTTGTGATCGATCTAACTGCACTATGCGCACAACAGATTTTTGTGGTTGAACGTTCAATTTTTCACATACTGATTTTGGTATAATATTAGATGAAGCTCCAGAATCCACTAAACAGTTATGCAAATTTTTATTAAAAACTTCGTAAGTAAGAAGAAATGGAGGAGTAGAATGAGATCTCGACCTTCCTCCAATTAAAGCGATATTTTCAAGATCAACTTTACTGATTGAATTAATTGGAGGTCTTCCCATATCATTAGAAGCTTGAGAAATTACAGGATCAGGAAAAGGTTTTTCTGGTACATGTAATTCTTTCAAAAGTACTTTTTGTTGATGTTTTAACTTGCTCAATTCATAAAAAGTGATGTTTGCCCTAGTCTTCTTCATATCTTCTATAATGTTATATTCCATTTCATCCGGAACAATCAATGTTCTTGATGGAATTGATGAATCTATTTGGACTGGGCTAGTTTGAATTGCTTTGGATGTTGTTTTCTTGGGTGTGACTTTGTCCTTAGCCAATGAGCTTGCACTCTTTGGTTTAGGAGTAGTTTGAGGAGGATCAAGTTGATTTCTATTTCTAGTGCTAACCGGGGATGCTTCTTGGTCTTCCTCATCTGGGAGGATGAAATCCCACATGCCTTGTACTTCTACCACCTCTTCTTCATCAGTAGTTTCTTCAGTAACAGTCTCTTCCTCTTCTTCTTCTGATTCAGCATTTGTAATAGCATTTGGTGGTTTCGAATTAGTTGAAGGATTTCTTCTAAAAGGCTTGAAAGATTTTTTAGAAGATGTTTCTGCTACTTGTTTCTTGATATCAACCATTTCATTGGACATGGTTTTCAAAAATTTCTGCAATCCTTCTAAATCAAATGGATCTTTTGGTTTTTTTTTTCTTGGGATCTTCCTTAAAAGTGACCGTCTTGGATTTCTGTTCTTCTATTGCATTTTTCTTTTCTAAGCAATGATTCATTTCTCTACTGCTATTGCTTCCTTCATATTGTCTGCTAAATTTGTTTTATTAGCCCTATCAACAAATATTGCTGTGTTTATGGCAAAGCATAAATATACCATTAACTTCGCACTTCTTCGCTAGGCTTGGAAGCAGTACGAATTTTGTTTAACAATTTATTAAAACGAGATTTGAAATCCTTGATAAGTTCTTTTGAGTCAGCTCTAAGATTAGACAAATCATTGATCAATGTTGTTGTAGACCTGTCATCACCAAATTTAGTCAAAAATTGATCTTGAAAGATATCCCAACTAGTAATAGATCTAGATGGTAATGAGAAATACCATGATCCAGCTGCTCCTTGTAGGGTATAAGGGAAAAGTCGGACAACAACATCTTCATTAACAACTCCGTTAAGATTTATGGATAACATAAAGTTGTTGATATGTTCTTCTGCTAGCATGCCTGCTTCAGGATTAAACTTAGGCAGCCATTTTTCAGGATGAGCTGGTATTTGACTCAAGGGGGCAGGCATTAAGATTGCCCCTGGATTATTCCATGGAATTTGGGCCATCACTGAACTACTAACAGGTGAAAGTGCAGATGATGATATTTGTGACTGTGAAGATGAAGATATTATGTTTTGAGAAGGGGATGTGGAAGATTGAGTGGACTGATGGACAGTAATCTGGAGTGGAGAAGTGGGTGGTTGACTTCGCGATGAAGTGTTTGAGATGGATGATGATGATGAAAGAGTCTTACTGTCAGACCCTTTGGGTGATTTCCTAGCTCTTTTCCTTGTAGGTAGAGGTAACTCAGTTGGCTGAATGCCAAGCTTTTCACTCTGTGATCTAGTGAGAGGATGAGCAGGATTATATTGCGAAGTCACACTGCCTTGAGATTTATCAGACCTTTGAGGTGATATGGAAAATCGATGAAGTTTATGAATCAAAGATTCGACTTCAGGAGGTTCAATAGCAGATTCTTCTGAAAAGTCAGGGTTTGTAGCAGTGTCTGTTCTTCTTTCGACTTCTGATTCTAGATTTAAAATTTCTGAGTATGATGGAGAAGTCGGGGAAGATGGTGAGGGTGATTTACTCTTAGAATGGTATTTAGATTTAAATTCACTTTCCATTCACAGTTTTAGGCCCTCCTTCTAGCGCCAAATATGTTGAAGCCCCGAAAATCGGGTCTACAACAAGGGGGATACCCACCCGGTCTGGACCTTGGTTAGCAGTTCCTTTTCCGTTTGGTATAGTGGGTCCAACTGGATATAATGGGACCAATTTCCCAATATGTGTGTGTGTGTTTGAGATTTGATATTTCTTTTCTAAAACTTCCTAATTAAAATGCTTTTAATCTATTTCTAATCTATTCATATGCAAACTTTATTCTAAGAAATATCTAACTCTAAACTAACCCGGGATGTAATCTTTCAATATATGCGATCTAAAAGGATTTCAGATAACAATTGATAATAAAGATCATTCAATTATCATAAGAAAAGAATTCAATAAAGATAAACTATTTCACATAAGAAGTTAGATGAAACAGTTGTGAAAAACATATCGCATATCAAGCTATTCATATATCAAGTACAAATAAATAATTATCACTGTACAAAAATGCCAAGTGATAACTCAGATATTCAAACATTAACATATAAACAACTAAACATAAATATCGCTTTTAACACAGAAAGCAGAAACAATTAAGAGATAAAAATACCATTTATAACTGGTTCTACTTATGAGCTAGAAGCAATAATGATTTATCTCTTTCTTAATCCAACATCTATCAAGAGTACAGAAATGCAACATCAGTAACAGATATTAGACACAGATATCAATAAATCTCATTCCATTCATTTATCAAAACCTCCTCTGAGGGTGCAGAAGTGCATGTTCTGAGGATAAATTTTTGACAAATTTCAGGACCCTTCTCTAAATGCATGAGAAGGGTTTAAATACTAATAATTAAAATCTAAAAATAGTTTATTACAAAAAATTTAGGATTCGGTTTAAATGACCGTCCTTTTCCTAGGCAAAAATATAGTAAAACTAAAACTAAATCTAAAAATAAAGACCATCAGCTATCTACTTATGAATTTGATCTTTGATCTTGCAAGCATCCAGCATTGTTTTGAGAAGAGGTGGTTGGCCGACTTCAGATTTCAACTGCCCTGAAAAGACAGAATCGGCAAGTGTAGGAGCAATCTTCTCGGCAGAATTAATGATGCAACTAAGCGCACTGCATTGACTGTGGGGTTTTACTAGATATGTCCAATAAGAATCCCAATTTAATCTTGTTAGTTCTTGAATTGACTTTGCCTTTTCATCAGCCTTTTGCCTCCATTCTGTTTGTAATCGTTGTGCTTGCGGAAGGTGTCCCGAAATAATCTCTGAAATCAAATTAACTTTGTGCAAATTTTCATTTACACAATCAGTAATTTTTTCTGCTGCTGTAGCTGCTTTTTCTGCTGCTTTTTCTGCTTCTCTGAGTTGTACATCCCAATTTTTGAAGAGCAGTTCTTTATGACTATCATTTATGATCGGTGCTCCTGCTTTTCTTTCTTCCTCTGTCTTTTGCCATGCCATATAATTAGTAACTCTTTCATTATTTAAATCATAATCTTGTCGTAATTCTATGACATGATTAGTGTTTTGATCACTTTCTTGACAAAAAGAGTTGTCTTGCGAGATTTTCTAGCATAGTATGTCTTGCTGATGCAGTAGTTGTTTGTTCAAGGAAACAGACTCTGAAATAAACTCTGGAAGCTTAGGGTCGTCTTTGTGCTCTTCTTGAATAATCTGTATTTTTTTCTCTTTATCTGCCAAACTTATATGATAACCAATTTGCATCTTTTGAAGCTCTAGTTGTAACTCTTCAAGTTTTATTTGTGCTTCACTGTTAGCACAGGCTTGTTGCAGAGCTTATATCTGATCTTATTTTTGATTTAATAATAGCTTTACCTCAAATGCTTTATCAATAGTTGTTGAAGCGTAAGCTCCTGTAATCTGAGATAGTTTGGCAAGATTGTCAGTCGGATCTGTAGTAGGATCCTTCCATAAGACATCCAATTGTTCTGCTTCAGTAGAGATTGAGCTCTCTAACTTTCTCTTTTTCCTCTGCTTTCTCACTACTGCTTTATACTACGGGCTGTAGAATACGTCTAGAGGAGGAATGTCCTCTATATTGAATACAATTTCAGAAGAGGAAGTGATAGGTATATGCTCAGTTTCTGTGATAGTGCCACCTATTCCCTTGCTCAAAACTTTTGTTGTCTGTATAGGGGTCTGTATATTCTGTCCTTCTACATTAAGAAATTGATTAAAATTTTCCCATTCTTTGTCCAATTCAGTCCTGACTGTCGGTTGTTGTACATTGAGAGGTGGAAGGTTCAACTGTGGAGTGGTAAAAATCTGTTGTTGTGAAAGCTCTTTAGATTGAGTTGTATCCTTCACTGAGCTTTCATCATTATCAATATTTTTAGAACGCTCAGAATTCTCTTTGTCAGACTTTGACTTAGAATTTTCTGTATTTTAGCTGCCACTAAGACTGACACTAGGAGTTGGTTCCCTTGCGGGTTCCAAGCGTAAATTTTCCAAAGTGATAGTAGTTAGTCTTCTCTCTCTGTAAACTTTAAATTCCTGAAAATATTATGGGGATAACTGTGTTTGAGCTAAATGAAAAACTTCTTTAAATGAACATTTTGTTTGAAATATATCATCAAAAGGATCTTCTTCTCCAACAAACACTCTCACTTTGATTGTAGTGGTGAAATTTTTAACAATATCAATTGGATCAAATAACCTTCTCGAAAACTTGAACAGTTGTAAGCATGTAATATTGCTTACCTCTTTGACTGCGTGACCAACATCAAACAATGAAAATGCTCCACAGGCTACAGGAAATTGTGGCCAAATGCCCTTTTTCTTCTCCTTTAATTCCTTTGTCAAACCTCCTTCACCACAGGTTTGATAAGCAATCTCCCGAGCTACAAGTTTATCCAGAACATACAGGGGTAAAACATGGGGGGAAGCAGAGCTTCCAAAAACCCTCACATAAGTAAACAAATCTTCCCCGAACCATCTTGCGACATGGAGAATGTCGACTTCTGCTTCCGGGGATAACCTTGGAGCATCCTTATTATACAATATTCTGTACAGAGGCAGCATTATGCCATGGCAAATTTTGTAAAAATGAGGAACAAACTTTGATTCCCACAACTCTTTGTGATAGACATGAATAGGCAAGGGATCATGAATTTTCCATTGCCAACCCATCAAAGGGAATTTAGAAACAAAACAAATTGAATCCATAACATAGGCAGATAGATAAAAAGGAGGATAAATCCTCTGGGAAATAGTCCGTTTGGACCAGTAATTGAAAATGGCAGCGGCTAAATTATCAGACAAGATTTTGGCCCAGTCTACAATTGTGGCATTAACAACATCATTTAACAAAGGGAGCCATTCAGGCAAGACCATATTTATGTCAGGCTTTCCAAAAAGCCTGCATAACATAGCAACAGCAAAACAATATGGAGAGGTGAGCGAACCAGTACTATAAATACCGTGTTTGTTTTTCTTCAATGGTTCCTCTCTCTTGGTCCATTCCTTGGTGCATTCTGCCAAATTTACATTTTCTCTGGCAAACTTCTCCATAAATTGTTTGTTGTAGGTCGCCTGAGGTTCCGGTAAGTGATACATAAGCCTCAAATCTTCTGTAGTGAATGATCCGATGAGTTCTTGTCCTAGAGTTCTGAATTTCCTGTCCAAAATATCTGTGTTATCTAGCATCCATTTTATCATATCTGTATATGGAAGAATTCTCGGTCTTGCTGCTATTCTGTGAAGAAATGAACAAGCCAATTCTGCAAGAGACGCTTCAGAGGAATTACTTGATCCAGCAGTAGCCGCGACTTCCATTACCCTGGGATTTTCTTCTTCGAGCAAGTTATGCATGCCCTCCCAGGTAGTGATACCGGCGTCCTTATTGCAAGCAGTATCTGCATACAGGGAAGCCATCTCTTTGTTTTCAGCAATCGAAACTTTTTCTTTCTTACCCATAATGCTCTGTGAATGCTTTGTATAGTATTTTTCTCCTTCGCGCCTGCGGTGTTACGAATTAAGTGAGAGTAATGAGATGAGAAAGGTGACGGGATAGTTTTAAATGCTGAAGGCGGATAAAAGCGTGAAACAACCTTTCAATCAAAATAAAATCCTTTCCATCAATGATTAACAATCCATTCATTAATTTTGACATCAAAGCGCATAACAGATATTTATTTATGAAGAGATTTACTTTGGACACCGCGCTAGGAGAATCTGCGATAATGCGATCTGTGATTTGCTGTGCAATATCGCAAAATCGCAATATCGCAAAATCGCAATATCGCGGATCGCAATCATCGCAAGTCGCAATATCCAAATTGCAATCTAATATCATCGCGAAATCGCAATATCGCAAAATCGTGAAATCATAATTTCACAAAATGTAACTTATTAAACAACTTTTCTGCGATATGCGGTTTGCGATAAATACTTTAATGTCTAGTTCTTTGGGATCGTGCTATCGTAATATCACGGAATCGCAAATTTAAAAGATTATGTTTTTGATAAATGATATCCACTTTTTGCGATGGATGCGATATTTCTATTCAAAGAAGGATTATTCTTTGATCTATCATAAACTTAGGTTTACTTTTAAATATTTTCAAAGGAATTTTCCTAAGTTAAGATAGTACTTTTATTATAGAAAGGAAATAAAAACTACTTAATCTTTTTTGGATTTTTTGACTAAGGGTCCCCTCTTATTTAGTATTATGACTAATACTAAATAAGAAAGGGGGGTTTTTGTTGGCCACAACACCAGCCTAGATCCATCTTAACTCCGGATCTATCAAGCGCTGAGAGGGATCAAATCTCTCGAGGTGCAAACCTTTCCTCAAGTTTTGCACTCAAAAAAGAGGTTTGCACCTCGAGAGATTTGATCCCTCTTGGCGCTTGATAGATCTAGAGTTAAGATGGATCTAGGATGGTTATCATGATAGCACAATAAAGTTGGATGATAATGCACTAACATCAGCTAGCTCTAAAACTTCAGGTGCAATAGGAAGCCCAACTAAATCAGTTAATTTAGCTATTAATAATAAAAGTGGAGGGAATATTAAGACTTCTAAAATGGACGACACTAAGGTCACCCCAGTTTCATCTTCATTTGGAGATGATATTGGTATTAGTTACGTAAACCAATAGTATACACAACATGTCCTTAAAAATAGAATACAACCTATCAAAGGATCCAATATTTTTCCTGGTGTAGCTGCTTTGCAATTTGATCTTCTTTCATTAATGGTTCCAAGTTTGGGACATTTTTCAACCTCTGAAAATCATGAAAATATAAGTGAAATTCCTAGAAAAAGTAATTGTACCACAACCCGTAATGATTCCAAAACTGTGATCTCAAATTCAACACATCATCGAAACTGGTCAGAAGAAACACATAGTTAGGAACACTTGAAGGCTATTTACTTCATTTGAGTTTGTCCTTTCTACATATATGGGGTATAGATGATGATCTGGACAAATTATTGGTAGAGGAAATAAATATTTCTAAACCAGATCATTTTGGGGTAGTTGTTGTACTCCTTGGTGATAGATATTCACTCACATTGTTTCTTCTTGGAGGGAGAGCCACATTTGAGGTGGATTCCGAGAACTTAATGGCAATAGAAAAAAATTGGCAATAGATTATTAATGGCAATAGAAAAAATTTGGATATTTTCAAGCCCTTTTGGATGCTTGGAATGGTTGTTTGCAGTTATGGAAGTCTTCCTTTGAGTTTTTTATAATGAGGTTGTTGATGATGGTGTCTCTATCTCAATGCATAATCACTATATATAGATCTAGTTTTGCTGCTAGCAGGTAAGCACTGTTGTTTTATACATTTTAGTAAACAACCCATGTTCGAATTTCTGACTGTAGGCATCTTCAAACTTTTAAATTTATTAAGTTTACCTTATTTTATATAAATATAGAAAATACAGGATAAAGTTTCGATAGATACTGCTGGTGAATTTGTTCATATTTCACTAAACAATTATATACAATTTCAAACATTGTGAACTCTGTAATCTATTGTAGATACATAATTAATATATCTTGAAACTTAGGTAATCCAAATTCAGCTGAATTTGATCTTAGAAAATTGTAAATGGTGAGAGGAAATCTTCTTGGAGAGTTTACAGGCGACTAAAATTTCCCTAGAATTTCCATACACCACTCTGGGTGGTTTATAGGCACATTTGGTGGCTTTCAACTTTAATTAGAGTTGGTCCAGCCTTTGTCGTATGACCCACTTTGATAAACATGAAATAAGTACCCACTAAAGCATGCATGTTGGTGTCATAATTTTTTACTTTAAACCTTACTACTTTCCCAAGGCCACGAATCTTAAGTTGTCACATTGTATTTCAATTTCTAGCTCTCATTTGTGTGTCAAGTGTGTAAGTATTTTTGAACAAATTCACATTTATTAATCCATATTTCTTTCATATCCAACTTTTTGGTAATAAGCATAGCACATTGTGATATCCTAGTATTATGTAGATTTCTCTATTTTGTTTCAGTGAATTTGCATAAGACACTGAGTTGTTTAGATCAACAAGTTTCTAAATTAAATTGAATTAATTGACCACCCACATAGGCCAATGACCTTGAATTCCTTTACGGATCTTGTATTTCTTTAGTTGATACAATATAGGAATTGTAACAACCTCAATTACTATTTTTGGCTACATCTTTCTGGGCATTGCGGGTGTTGAGCTTCCTAAGGATCTTTTCCATGATGGAATCTTGTTATGAACTAGAAAAGAAAATAGGTATCCCAAATGATCGAGGAAAGTTTAAACTCAGGTATGCCCTCCTACTCATTCTAAAGCTAAATGTTGGCCATGCATATAGTGACTACCCAAATCCCAAGAGAGGAATTTTTTGTGGTAGTTAGAGACTAGACTTTCCCTTTTAAGAGTCTAGGAAGGAAGAAGTTATAGTGGGTGGTTAGAGACCAGAATTTCCTATTACAATTATATATTATATTTATATCATAGGGAGATAACAAGTATTAAGTAAAATCTCTATAATTCTTGAGATATGGAGGAATGATTCACCTGAAAACTTCAACAAATATGAATTAAGGAGTGAAGTTTCTACAACTAGCTTCTCAAATTAATGACACTAATAAGTCAATTTCATGAATACAAAGCTTTTCATTGAGCATGGGTGGAGATAAGGAGTTAATAAACTATTAGAGTTTTTGTATTAAAGTGGGTAATTGCATGGAGAGGACGAGGACAATATTTCTGGAAAATCTTGCCTCCAAGGTTGTTTTCCTCCTAAATACTCTGGTCTACATAGTTGTGTGGATGTATGCTACCATACAAAAAATATTTAAAAGGCCTATAAATATACATCTTTATATATATGTTAATTCACATGCGACCAATTAGAGCTCAATGTATTATCAATGCTCCAAATTGGAAATTGAGTAGGAATGTTTGCCACTGGCTCATGAAACTGTCCTATGGAAAATCTATTTTCAACAAGCATAACCTTCATTAAATGATATTACCTTAAATTTTGAAGATGGAAAATTGGTGTTGTCTCAACTTTTGTTTTTTCCTTCACGAGATAACCTGTGGATTGTTATGGTTTGAAATTTTAGTAGGGATTTATGTTTTGAGATAATCAAGTAGAACTATGGGATCTCATATACTTAGCTCCTTTTCAGTATGTTGTAGTATGTTGTATGTTCATGTGGTCTTGGTAGACCAACAAAAATATAATCCACTAAATATGAGTTACATGTATCATGTATGCTTTGTTGTGAAACTTATTTTACATATATCATATTTGCAATAAGGCTTGCCAAGCTTCCAAAGGTGGAAAATACTATAGTAATAGGCCTCTCCCACCAATGAAGGAAACTATTTCACAAGCAACCTTGTATCTCTAAGAGAAACACTCTAGAGATATTACATGTATTTTATTGATTTCCCCTAACCTTTTCAATGTTAAAATGTGTTGGTATTTAACAAGAAGCTAATTGGTGAATCCTTCTTCTTTTATTTGTTTGTTAGTATCGTAATCCCATGAGTGTTGGGCCTCAGTTTTGTCTTATTTTCATTCATTTCTCTCATGTTGCAAATTGGTTAAATGATTATTGTGCAAGTATTTGTTACTTCCTTGTTTTAACAAGATTAAAATTGCATTAATAAAAGATTAATTGAGGCTTTTATGTTTCAGGTTTAAACATTAATTCGATATATGTTTTATACACCTTTGAAATTGCACTTACCTGTCTACACCATGCAATGGATTCCTGCACCACTTCATGGTTGCTTGCACTCTAAAGGTTCGTGGACAACATTCATGTTCCTGCACTAGCTGGCTATTCTGGGTTTCTGGCATATTGTTTAAATATTGGTTTTCATTGGATGGTTTCTTGTGGCAGGAACATTCATTCTTTGTGGGGTGTTTACTATTCTCAACAATGCAGATACTACCCTAGACAGTATTCATCCTTGCATAGAAAAATCCATGACGATTCAAACTTTATATATATAAAAAAGTAACTTGCTAAAGTATCTCAAGCGAGTGAATTGGGATGCCAAACAGAGTTTTTCATCATGTGCCTGCCTCTCGCGAGAACTTCAGGACCAAAGTGTTTTAATTTGACAACAAGCACGATCAAGAATGCAAAAACATCAGGATTGCCAAAATTACAGTTCTGTTCATATATATGTTCAAATAGCATATATCTTTGAAGATTCATACAATCGGATTCGAATGCATTCAACAAGAGATATAAAGGGGTGTTTGAATGTACATTTCCAAGGGGATGAAGGCATTGATGCTAGTGGGCTTACAAGGGAATGGTACCAATTGTTTTCAACCAATGCACTTGGACTGCGAGTGGCTGCTTATTTTTTATATAAAACATGAGGATAATGAGAAGACAACTTGCCAGGTAGCTACTGAAGAATATGGATACATGTTGAGATCTTCTAGGTTTGAGAATTTACACTGTTACAACAAAACATAAATTGACCAGCAAGATGCGAAATCGCTTGATAAACAATGTTACAACGAAGTGATAACCAATATGTTTCCCGATGCTGGTGCCGATTATTACAACCAATTTGGCCCATTAACGCAGATCACCATCAAGAAACGTTGATGCATCTCTGATCGAATGGATTTCACCAGAAGAGATTTTGATAATTCCTCACAGTGAATGCATGGAGAAAATTTCTTCTCGATTGGTCCAACAACAACATCGTTCCAGGAAAAGAGGAATGATTCACCAGAATCATTCCCTCTTTAGAAATTTAGTTGAAAAGTAATTTAATTCTCCGAAAATTGTTGAAATCACTAATCTGCCCTCCTGAATTTCAGTCGGCTAATTTAAATCTCCAATTTGTAATTCGATGCTATATAAGAGATTGTCGGGAGCAAGAACGGAATCAATCAGATAACTAGACAGTCAGTCAATTAATTAGATAGCATAAGCATGCATAGGCAGAAGGAATGCGTAGGAGGGAGGAGAAGCTGGTCCCAATGTAGCATCACGCAGATTGTAGTGTAGCTTGTGGATCGCTTCTCTTGCTTGCTGGAGTTAAGCGTTTGTCTGAAAGATGTAAAAATTGGTTTCAAGAATTAATTGAAGAAATTTTCATCCATGTTCGATTTATTTATTCACTGCATCTAATGATTTTAATCTCTGTGTAAACCAGGTCACTCATAGAGGGTGCGAGCTAGCTGGGTTGGCTGCCATCTTAGCTCTACACCACTCTACAGTTATTAAATTAATTAGCATTCAAATTATTATTTACTATGTGAGTTTATTTAATCACTTTCAGTGTCTTTTCCTTCTTCAAGTTAATGTCATTTAATTTTCTGCAATATTTTATCTTCAGTTTTAAAGCTAATTTGATTTGCTGCAAATTGTTCTTATTTCATTTGTTGCATCAAGGGTTGTGCTTGGAGATTTCTTCTTATCAAATTGCGTCCATGTTGGCTTTGCCTTTATGAGCTCTAATGTTCAACTCGAATTTATCTAGACCCATTTAATTAATATTCAATAACCTGAGATCCACATGAGTATTTATAGTTTTGAAAGCCGACATTTATAAAAATGGAAACTACGCTATGATTGAAAACGTTAATACTTATTTTCCTTTAAACTTCTGGACCCTCCCACAAGATTAATCTATGGAGACAAGGAAGGCAAGAGATTCATATTAAATCAATTCCTTTACAAGTTTATTTACACAGTAAATCTATTCAGGTTGATTTCACACAGAATTAGTGCAAGAAGAATTATTACATTCATAATGGTTTTGAATTGCTTTTGAGTTTATTCCAGCATTTACAGTCTTTTGTTATTTTGTCAACACTGCTTGATTTCCAATAATGATTTCCTTTTTGTTTTCTCGGAATTTCCTTTCGCATTGATAGTAAGGGATTTCCTTTATTTCTCACATGATTTTGATTGTTTGGATTGGTGTTTTCTCGAATTCTCTTTTAGTGTAGGATTTCATAAATGCGCAAGATAGACTAGAGTTTCATTTGCAGGTTGTTGGGGGCTTTCTCTGGCATTTCCAGTGCCGTGTATCAAAGTTCACGAACTCTCCGGATTGAAAAATTAAATGTTGGTAGATTTATAGTCCCTATACTGAAACCAACATTTTGGCATTGTTGCTGGGGAGACGCTTAGGGGATTGACCTTGGTGATCTGCCACATTTTTTTAATTTTCACTTAGTTCTCTTGCAAATTTATGTTCTTTGAATTTATTTCTTTCCTGTACTATTGCTTTAAGGTTTCTCATTTTCTTTAATGTTTTAAGAACCTCCCACCCTACCCACATATATACGTGATATTCATGTGCTAACAAATGTACCAGTGGGCTTGTTAAAAATAGGAAAATGGTATTTTGAGGAATGAGGAGTTTTTATGCTACTACAAAGAAATTCAACTCATCCAATGAGGAATTAACAAGTGCAGAATTTCACATTTTTCTTGAACATAAAAATGATATTATTAAATCTTTGATTTCAAAGTTGGATGATTTGCCGAAAGAATTGGAAAAGGATGAAGAATCACCGCTTATCTTTTACGCCAACTATAGAAAGAAACACCTCCTTGGAAAGTGTCCACTAAGTAGCCTGAAAATCTGCAAAATTTGTGAAGAGGATCATCTAACATAACGATACCCATCACTACCAAGTTTACTGCAGACACTCAGGGAATCAAGTAAGGAATCGAATCGACTACCAGGTATAACTCAAAACCCATTATCATTTGATACTTGTAATAATTATTATTTTCCTGAGCAGGTTCCTCAACATGTTTATAATCATGCAGCTTCATGGAAAAATTTAATCCTCCTCCTGAGCATCCTACTTCATGGCCACAATGGCTCACTTATTGGCACTCTTCTTCGAGTTAGATATACCCTTATCCTCAAGAATCGTTTGGATCTTTATATCTAGGGAAATATCCCATGCAAATTCAATCATATGAGCACCAACAACAACCAAAATTTCTTTCTAATCCACCATTAATTTGTCCTCCTCCATGGTCCCAGCCACATGTGCAACCTTACCCTAGCCTTAATTCATATCCCACCCCTTATCCTAATCCTTACCTTACTTCTTATTCTTTCCCATACCATAGCTCTCATTCAAACCCTAATCCATACTCTAACCCATGCCCTAACCCTAATCCATACCCTAGACCTAACCGTAGTTCTAATTTCAAACCTAGACCTAACCCTAGTCTAAAGCCTAGTCCCAACCCAAATCCAAATCATAGTCCAAGCCTTAACCAAAACCCTACCCCAAACCATCTTCTAAACCCTAATATGAACTATGAGGTTGCCCAACAGTTTCAAACACCTATTCTTCATGTTGATTCCCATTTTGAACAAAATGATACATCTTCCATGCTTGGAAAGGGAATGAATTCGAAAACTTCCCCCATTAATACAGAGCATTCACCCTGGAAATATATAATTCAAACAACACCAAAGTATTAATCTTTTATTGGAACTTTTTATGAAAATTTTGTTGAAACTAAAAACCCTAGAAGCTCTCTCAACCATTCTTGTCAATATAATCAAATATTTGAGCCTGAACTTGAGGGATTTATCTTTTGTCTTTCACCAGATTCTTTGTGCCTCCAGGAAAGTGACTATCAAAATGTGGAAGACTTGCATCAGTTGGATAATCATAAATATGTGGATTCCATTGAATCCTGGTTTCGAGCAGTCATCAAGCCACCTTATTTCCTCATCATTCAGAAACTATTGATACCATATCAACTGAAGCAACTAGTTTCTCATGCTTTGGTATGTCTTGAAGCCTATTCTTTAAAACTAAGTGTGAGTATAATCATCATTTTGTTACGCACACGGCTTCATTGGAAGTAGGCCTGCACTTAAAGGTGATATTTCTTTCTTTAAAAATAGGGTAGGGTAATATGAGAATAATGAATAAAGATGAATAACAACACTTTTGAAATTGTGATTCCTTAAAAGCACAACTTTTGAAATTTATATTATTATGCACTCTTGCGGGTAGACTTGTCAGAAGAAATTCACTCTTAATACCTCATATTTTAAAGTGACTTTGTTTATGGATTAACATGTTAGTAAAGGATATTGTTATAAGTTACATGTAATAATTTTCTCCTATCCTAATAAACTATCATCCAGAAAATATTTTTTTAAATTCCTCTTCGAAGGGATCAATGAAAAACCTCCTATGGTGGACCACGCCTACAAAACTATAATAAGATTTCATAAAGAATCCTGGCATGATCAACTCAAAGAATATTTTTGGTCATTATCTAAGATGTCTTTAAATAAGTTCTTAGGGTAGCATGACCAACTAGTAACGAATAGTAATTAAAAAAAATTCACGCCATCCTACACTCTTAAGGAGCATATTTGCTTCCCCACCTACTAAGTAACCCACCTAAGGTTAATTATAATTAGAGTTTTTTATAAAAAACATAAAAAAATTAATTGAGGGATAGGAGGTCTCATTGTGAGATGACCTACTATGATCATGGGTCCTAAGAAAAATGACATTACCACACTGGTCACCAAGCCAGGGTAATGGCTTTCAGTTGAAAAGCTAGAAGACAAGAGGTGTCATCATGAGCCGACTTGTTCATTCTTGTTAGTTCTCATGAATGGCACTGTTGATAGCTGGTTGCCAAGCCAGGACAAAAACCTTCAATTAACTTATAAAAAGAGGAATTTTTTTTTCTTAAATGGCTCTAAATCAAAGATTTCATAAGGTTTTTTTTCTTAAAAGGTACCCCTTTTGAGGCTATAGACGCCTGCTGGCAGCAGGGCCATGCTTATGGTATTAAAGTTAATTTTACACTATGATTTACTTGGTTGTTTTTTCCTTTCCCTGAACTCACTATTAATCTCTTTGAAAATGGCTTTAAAATTCTTCTGTTATTATACCTTGGAGTTCTATCTTTTTGGAATGATTTTTATGGGTGTGGGACCCTTAGTGTAGGTAGCTCATTGTGCCTAGACAAGAGAAGCTTCAACTATACATAGATAACGATAAAATAATCACTATGGGAAAGTATTGATATGTCTACTTTAACACTACGGTTTTTAAATTAGGTCACTCATGTTTACAATGAGGATGTTAAAGTAAAACTTTTGTTCAAGGATTCCTCCGAGATATTCTTTTGGAAATTTTAAAATTTATCTATTTTATTCAAGTAATAATGCCATCCTTGCTATTTAGTTTTTCATGATAGCTTTCTTTTTCGATTTTATTGAAATCCGTCTGAGCAAATAAAGAGTCCAACATACACTGTTTTTTTAAGAGCAAGCTTTAACTAGCACGGGAAGTGTGATCACGCAAAATTTCAGGAACATCATTTTAAATGCCTACAAATGTTTCTAATTTTGTTTTTTTTTGCAAGGAAGTGATAGTATCAGATTTCCTTGCATGAGTACATGCAAGATGGTCAGCATGGGGGGATGTTGGGCCTTAGTTTTGTCTTATTTTCATTCATTTCTCTCATGTTGTTAATTTGTTAAATGATTATTGTGCAAGTATTTGTTACTTCCTTGTTTTTACAAGATTAAAATGTCGTTAATAAAATATTGATTGAGGCTTGTATGTTGCAAGTTTAAACATTAATTCGATCATGTTTTATACACCTTTGAACCTACACTTACCTGCCTGCACCATGCAACAGATTCCTGCACCACTTCATGGTTTCTTGCACTCTGAAGGTTCCTGGACTACATTCATGTTCCTGCACTAGCTAGTTCTTCTAGGTTTCCGAAATATTGTTTAAATATTGGTTGTCATTTGACGGTTTCTTGTGGGAATGAAATTCATTCTTTGTAGGGTGTTTACTATTCTCAACAATGCAGATACTAATGTAGAAAGTATTAGTCCTTGTGTAGATAAATCCACGACGAATCAAACTTTATATAAAAAGAAAATAAGTAACTTGGTAAAGTATCTCAAGCTTTGAGTCACCCATTTATCACGGGAAATTGAATTAGGATGCCAAACAGAGTTCCTCATCATGTACCTACCTCCCACGATAACTTCAACGCCAAAGTGTTTTCATTTGACAACATGCACGATCAAGAAAATGACAACATTAGGATCACCAAAATTACAGTTCTGTTCGTATATTTGTTCGAAGAGCATATATCCTAGAAGATTCATACAATCAACTTCAAAAGCGTTCAGCAAGAGATCTAAAGGGGCGTTTTAATGTACATTTCCAAGGGGAGGAAGGCATTGATGTTGGTGGGCTTACAAGGGAATAATACCAATAGTTTTTAACCAATTCACTTGGACTGCCGGTGGCTGCTTCTTTATTATATAAAACATGAGGATAACTAGGAGATAACGTGCTAGGTATCTGCTGAAGAATATGGATACATGTTAAGATCTTCCGGGTTTGATAATTTGCACTGTTACAACAAAACATAAATTTACCAACAAGCTTTAGAATCACTTGAAACAATATTACAAAACAAGTGATAACCAATATGTTTCCCAATGCTAATGCCACTTACTACAACCAAATTGGCCCATTAATGCACATCACCATCAAGAAACATTGATGCATCTCAGTTCGAATAGATTTCACCAGAAGAGATGTTGATAATTCCTCAAAGTGAATGTGTGGAGAAAATTTCTTCCCGATTGGTCAAGCAACATCATCGTTCCAGGAAAATAGGAACGATTCAATAGAATCTTTCCCTCTTTCGACATTTAGTTGAAAACTAATTTCATTCTCGGCAAACTGTTGAAATCGCTAATCTGCCCTCCTAAATTTTAGTTGACTAATTTAAATCTCCAATTTGTAAATCGATGCTATATAAGAGATTTTCGGGAGCAAGAATGGAATCAATGAAACAACAAGACAGTCAGTCAATTAATTAGATAGCATAAGCATGCACAGGAAGAAGGAATGTGTAGGAGGGAGGAGAAGTTGGTCCCAATGTAGCATCACACAGATTGTAGCTTATGAATCACTTCTCATGCTTGCTGGAGTTAAGTGTTTGTCTGCATAATGTAACAATTGATTTCAAGAATTAATTGAAGAAATTGTCATCCATGTTTGATTTATTTATTCACTACATCTAATTATTTTAATCTCTGTGTAAACCAGGTCGCTCATAGAGGGTGCGATATGGCTGGGTTGGCTACCAGACCAACTGGACACTGCTCTGCAGTTATTAAATTAAATAGCATTTAGATTATTATTTACCCTATGATTTTATTTAATCACTTTCAGTTTCTTTTCCTTCTTCAAGTTAATGTCATTTAATTTGCTGCAATATTTTATCTTCAGTTTTGAAGTTAATTTGATTTTCTGCAAATTGTTCCTATTTCATTTGCTGCATCAAGGGTTGTTCTTGGAGATTTCTTCTTATCAAATTGTGTCCACATTGGATTTTCCTTTATGAGCCCTAATGTTCAACTTGAATTTATCCAGACCCATTTAGTTAATATTCCAAAACCTGATATTGACTTGAGTATTTATAGTTTTGAAAGATGACATTTATTAAAAGAGAAACTACGCTATGATTGAAAACATTAATACTTATTTTACTTTAAACTTATGGACCATCCCACAAGATTGATCTATGGGGAAAAGGAAGGCAAGAGATTCATATTAAATAAACTCCTTTACAAGTTTATTTACACATTAAATCTACTTATTATATTGTTGATGCTTTTAGGTTAATTTCACATAGAATTAGTGCAAGAAGAATTAGTACAGGCATAATGGTTTTGAATTTCTTTTGAGTT